>BQKN01001022.1:33844-58058 GCA_022839385.1 Asparagus kiusianus
CAACCTATTAGCACTCTCAACCGCACTCTCCCCTGACTCCTTCACCTTATTCATCTCCTTTGTATCTTTATAGACCTTAAGAGTCTCTGAAATAACTCCTGCCTTCTTTATGATTGACTTCCTCAAAGACACAACCTCATCCCCTTCCCTCTCCCTATAAGATCGTGGCAACTTAGTAGAATGTGGCACCGAATCCATCAACTTCGACACCTTCCTCTCCATTTCATCCATCCCTAACCTCTTAAGCTCCTTCACCAGCATTCTATAAGTAATATACTGAGGCACAATCCCCCTTTTAATCATACCCTCGAACTCGTCAACAGCCTCGTCATATCTCCGTAGTCTGGCAAGCAAATGAATTAGCATTGTACTCGTAGCAAGATCAGAATCAAACCCATTTTGGTTCATCTCCTTAATCATCTGCACAGCCAAATCCAGCCGCTGGTTCTCACACAACATCTTGATCAGCAACTGATAAGTTAACCTGTCCGGCTCATACCCAGATCGGACCATTTTATCGTAGAGATTCATACCCTCTTCAATCTTGCCGAATTTGGCAAAGTACCTGAAGAAACAACTATAAGTTTCAAATATAGCATAGCAAAACAGAATACACGGAGTGTCATTTCAGTAAAACTGCAACCACGAAACGATCGTAGATTTCATACGTTTCGTACTGACGGTCAAGAAATAACTAACACCGATCACTTTCCCTGCTCAGGATCAATTATTCTTGGGGACCTAGGATGGTGTGGTTCATCAGATCAAATCATGATGGCTAAAATGCAAGGGTGCTTCTAGAGATGCACGTGTTTGCCGAATGCAACCTATTGCGATTGAAGGGGAAATCCCATCGTAAAGGCGGCACGCGACGAACAATTCATTACCTGAAGAAGTAGTTGTAAGTGGTGGCAGTGGGAAGAATCTCCCTCCCAATCATCGCCTTCAAGATCCTACTCCCGCCGGCGACATCCCCACTCTTCACAAACCCCTTCACCAACGAGTTGTACGTCGACACGTTGGGCGAAACCCCGAACGCAGGGAACCTCTCCACGAACCCGAGCGCCTCCCTGAACCGCCCCGCCTCCGCGAGCGCGTCCACGATGGGGTTCAGCACGAGATGGTTCGCCCCCATCTCCCTGCGCCCGCTCCTCATCTCCTCCAACAGATCCATCGCCCGGTCGGGCCGCCTCATCCTGCAGAGGCCCTCGACCAGGGTCCCGTAGGTGACGACCGAGGGCTCGACCCCGTCCCTCCCCATCTCGGCCCACAGCTTCTCGGCCCTCGCGAGGCTCCGGGAGCGGAACCAGCCGTGGAGGAGGATGTTGTAGCAGCGGACGGAGGGGGCCCACCCGGGCTGGGCGGATTTCTTGCGGAGGAAGTAGGCGGAGGCGTGCTTGGTGAGGCCCTCCTTGACGAGGGCGTCGAGGAGGAGCTCGAAGGGCTCGGGGTGCTCCCCGGCGCCCTCGTCGGCCCGGGAGAGGTAGAAGGAGAGGGTGCGGAGGGCGGAGGAGGGGAGGTGGGCCCGGGCGTAGCGGCGGATGAGGGGGAGGTAGGAGGGGAGGGAGGGAGGGGAGGGGGAGGAGAGGAGGAGGTCCCAGGCGGCGGAGAAGGGAGGGGGGCGGGCGGAGCGGAGGACGGCGGCGATCCTGGCGGGGAGGTCGAGGTCTCCGTTAGGGTTTTCGGGGCTTTTGGGGTCCTGAGGGGGCGGGGGCGGTGGGGGAGGGGTGGTGGGCCAGGGGAGGAGGGGGTTGCCGGGGGTGGAGACCCACGGGGAGGAGGAGGAGGGGGTGAGGGTGGCTGCTCTGGAGAGGAATCTTGAGGGGGACGAACGAGGGCCTCCTCCTGGCTTCATTTTTTTTTTTTTTCCTTTTTTTTTTTTCTAACCACCTCGTTGGCGGCTGTTTGCATGAAGCTATTGAGGCCTTTACTCTTGGACATTAAGGTGGGGCTTTTTTTCTAATTTAAATATTAGACCCTTCCTTATTCAATCCAAACAGCAAAGGCCTCAGCCCTTTCATGAAAATACTTCTTTATTCACTTGGCTAAGGGCCCGTTTGGTTGGTTTATTTTGAAGGGGAAAACTGTCAATGATATCCTATCTGTGGCAGCTTTGATGTAAAATCGCCTCTTTTAGAGTCGATTTTGCCTGAAAGCTGCCACAAATAGGACATCTGTGGCAGTTTTCAGCCACTTCCCCCTCAAAAACGGGCAACCAAGCGGGCCCTAAGATTCATATATACATATATAAATGGATGACCCAATATTTACTATTCATGCTACACTAAAATCGTACGGTAAATTATCATAGCGTTATTACTGTAGCACAAACATGAAATAAAGCACTGTTGAATTATTACTGTAGCACAGGCAGCTACTGTAGCATTTAAAAACATTGTTGTAGCATTATTACTGTAGCTCAGGCGGTATACTGCAGCATTTAAAAATGTTATTGTAACACTTACAAAAACATGTATTTAAATACGGAATTACTGTAGCTAAAATAAAAAAATAAAGACCGTGCTTTGCACGGGTGCACACTAGTTGTATTGTATGGTTGTATTGTATGCGAGAATCCTGTCATAGATTATGTGAGCTACATTTGTAGTTTAAGCAGGCAAATATTCAAATAAGCCAGCTATACTCAGCATAAAACTTCCTTGAGAATGAAGGAAAAACAAATGCTTCGGGTGCTTCGGCTTGTAAAATGAATGGAACTTCAACAAAAAATCACGAAAATCATCTTTCAAGACCCTCAATTTGCTAAAAATTACATGCTGTTGCAGCCTTCAGAAAAAGGATCAGAATAGTTTTTTGGTTTTCCAAATAGCAGTTGAATAATGAATACTTGGCAATAATTCCTGGTCCTAAAAAACGCACACCGATATATTTATAAATTATTTCGAACGGTTCAGAAGAAGAACCTCCGTACTCTCTTTTAGAATACAACAAGTTCTATCACAAATTCTTGCCGACAACAAAAATTTTACATTGCATTGGAACACTCCCAAACAATACAACAGACGTAATAAAGGACCGCACAAAGGATCACGTTAAATCTGATGTTTGCTGCAACATTTTAAGCTGAACCGAACTCTCGGAACCACTTCTCATGGCGTTGGATATCTGCAGTCGAAACACTTCTCTGGACTTTCTTCAGAGCTTCTTCGAAATCGCACATCGCAACAGGATCCTTGGAGATATCATCCTTAGCCATGCTCTTTATCTCATCCCTCGTCTTTCCTGCAATTTTGCGTCTCATTCCGTTCAATGAAGCATCACGACACACGTTTGTGAGATCGTCTCCACTGTAACCCTCTGTCCTCCGAGCCACATCATCGATATTTACATCTTGAGCCACCTGAAACATGTTATCAAAATGAGATAATGGAGAAATAACATGGTGAGAAACCTCCCTAAACTTCACAAATCAGAGGATAGCTCCCTGAACTACTGGAGACTGTCACAAACAGCGTTAACGTGATATTAAAAAAAGGCCAAAACAACCCTTGTTACTCTCCACCTGACCTGATGAGGGAAGAGGGTAGCATAGCAGATATATCAAGTACATTGGGACAAAGTTGTCCACTACATATTACATGCAAGCACGTGACAATTTAGACTAATTGTCGTTAGTCATGGTATCTTAGTCAAACAAGCTCAGGGAGGCTTTCTCTAATTTATAAAGGCTGGGGAGGGTTTGTGCAGAACATCGAATTAATACATGGTGCTCTTTTTTATACAGCCACCTATTCAGAAAGTAAACCATTTGTTTACCTCTCTTGAATTAGTCTGATGAGCCAACAAAATGTGGACAGCCAAAACACAACAAGAGGAAGATGTTCAAAATTCAATGATTTTTATTGATACGAACCAAAAACAACTCCTTCAGATTCCCTAATTGTGTCAATTTACACTCTCTTTCTGAATGGGAGGTAATGGATGAAAACCCACAGAGATAAACCAGAATGCATGAGACGTGTTTAGGCTAATCGACACAACCTTGGTTATTTGAAGTTCAACTGAAGAAAATGAGTTGGCAGGTTTAGTTTGGATTGAAGCCCATGAAAAAAATTGTCAGGAAATAAAATAAAATAGCACATCACTAATGACTAACTGTCATTAATAGTTCCTGGCAACAATATTTTTACTTCTATAAAGACAGTATAAGAAAAAGAAATTAAAGAAATTGGAATCATCTGATTTACATATCACAACAACATTTAACTAATAAGCACACTTTCAAGGATCAGCCATACCTCCACAGTTCTTAAATTGATCTTGATAAGCTCTTTACGACTTTCAAAATTTGGCAGAGGTATATATATACGCTTTTCTAGCCTCCTCCTGTGATTAAGATGAAACAGCTTCAAAAAGAAGAAAATGGACATAGATGCCACTCGAAGAAGACAAAAAAAGATAACAGTACAGACTGTTTAAAATAGTAATGCCAGACACCAGGAGATGGTTTCAGCTTAAAAAGAGTCAAGAAGATATACCAACCTAAGTGCCTCATCAATATCCCATGGAAAGTTGGTAGCTGCCAAGACCATAACTATTTTCCGCGCACCGTCATCACCAGTGGAGCTGTTGTTGACACCATCCACCTGTACTAGAAGCTCAGACTTCACCCTTCTCGATGACTCATGCTCTCCTGAAGCCCTATAGAAGATGGTCAAAGCAACCTTAGAGGGCCTCAAATCAAATATTCATCCCCAGCCCATAAACACAAAGATGTATGCATGTACACAAGAAAAAAAAAAAGGAGGATCCACAGATAATTGACCTTTGGATGCATTGATCTTCCTATAAATAAGAGAAGGAAATGGAAGTAGAAAGAAAGAATGAAGAGGAGAAAGATCTTTATGACAAGTTGTGACTGAGCCCAGCTTCAAGGGTAAATGGAAGAAGCTGGGCTGTGAGAAATCCCAAGTTCAAGTCCTGAAACTAAACAAAAAAAGTTGATAAGAATCTAAAGCTAAAAGGAAGTGAGTTTCCAAGCATGAACATGAGGGTACCAAACATAAAATAGACCATAGCAGTTCATAATCTTCATCCTGTGATTGAATAACTTCATGCACCTCGTACATTGTCAAACATACTTGGCTAACTATAATGATCAAGTAAACCATTATCTAATATTTCCAACAAAGTTTAAGCTGTCCGATTAAAAGCAAAAGCAATATTATTTTCTCCATATTTTACATACTGATGGAATGTTACACAAGTGTTAAGAAAAAGTATTCTCATAAATATTCTATTTGTATACAGGTCACCGACTAGTCGAACAGAGACGAAAGTCGGCCATAGTGATCTGGGAGTCCCGTGTGGAAGGGCTCTCACTCAACGGATCAAAGGTAAGCCGGGGATAACAGGCTGATGACTCCCAAGAGCTTTTATCGACGGAGTCGTTTGGCACCTCGATGTCGACTCATCACATCCTGGGGTTGAAGAAGGTCCCAAGGGTTCGGTTGTTCGCCAAGTGATCGCGCTGTTAAGCCCTAGCAGCTTTCTTCCTTGCCTTTCCCGCGGGATGTACAATCCAAAAACTGGAATGTCTGAACTCAGAAGAACAAATCTCCCACGTGTCCGCACTAAATGAGTTGTATGTTTCTCATTGTCCTGCTCTCTATTGTGAAGTAACGCTATGGGATCATTCACAAACTAACAAACTCTACCTGTCTGTCAAAGCTTATTACTGACCTGCAACAAATTTTTGCTTCGTATATATGTTGCCTAGGCCCTAGTTTATGCATTAATTGCAAAATTTCATGTGTACTTCATAAATAAAATAGAAAACAACATGCATTCATAATAGAACAATCAGAAACAAGGAAACAAAACAGGGAGAAAAACATGCGTTTCAAGTATATATACCCTCGAGCATTGCAGAGAGAATCAATCTCATCAATGAATATGGTACTTGGAGCATAAGCTCTTGCAAGATCAAACAGACACCGAACCATGCGTTCACTCTCCCCACGCCATTTTGAAGCCAAAGTAGCTGAAGAAACATTGAAGAATGTTGTTCCGCATTCAGTAGCTACAGCCTTAGCCAGGAGCGTCTTTCCAGTACCAGGTGGACCAAACATAAGAACACCTTTCCAAGGACGACGAATTCCCTGAGCAAATGCATTAACACCAACATCAATAGTCTTGAAATCCACAAGGTGCATTATCAAGCAACAATATCTACAAACCTTTTGTAGAATGCACTATTTAAAATCGATGTATTTCCTTCCTCAAGTACAGTGTCAACAACTTTGACATGTTTCTTGTGTATCTCTAGAGAGTATGCACGGATGCACGTGCACACACTCACATATGCATGTATGTATATGCATATACCTAATAAGCAAGAGGTCAGGCATGTCCTTCCACTCTTATATGCTGCCCTTATGAGAATTAATTTTTTTTTGAAAAAATAATGGGTCTACAATAACATTTCAGAAAAGAAAGGAGATGACTTAAGAATACACTTTTTTCTTCAAAATCGATTACATGAAAGTTTCAAATGAGACGGTTCATAAAGAAATTTTAATGTTTAGTGCATCACAACACAACCTTCTGTTATTAGCATATAACACATTCATTACGAACTGAATACTATTACTAACAGAATGCTGCTTACTGCCTCCCTTTGGTGGTTACCAATGAAAATTAAACACACAGCCTATTAATGTTCATGTCTATTTTTCAACAGAGTTCACTTGCCAAGAATGTTTCTAGCACACAAACTATGCGTGTTACCCCAAATATGCCACTATAATGTTATGCGGTAAACTGCAGAATACTGACAACCTGACACTTAGCAAGTAACGCAAAGTGAAGTATTCAAGAAACTGCAACATAAGAGAATAGCCAACAAAAGTTCCGAAGGCCAGGAATTTCAAATACTATAAAAATCAGACAAGCATTATCAACTAAACATCAACATATACCTGAAAATACTCAGGCATCCATAGAGGAAGAACCACGGCTTCTTCTAGGAGTCTTTTTGCTTCATTAAGCCCTGCAACATCATCCCACCTGACCCCAGGACTAGTCTCCAAGACATCTCTTTCCAGCATTGCAGCCAAATCTGCATCTGGTCCTTCATACTGTCCCTTTGTTGGTCCATCATCTGTGTCGCCATTCTACAAGTGCTAGCAGAAAATCAAAGAAGGAATGACAAGGACCAGATATCTACAGTCTATCCATGGCAACATCTTTTAATACATTAACCAAATTGTTTAAAGAACTTCTACATTGAACCAGAAATTAACTTTAAAACAATGAGATATCTTATGAATTACCCAGAAAAAAGATAAACAAATGAATAAATTGTAGTTTCGTTTTGAAAAAGTGGCTACAAGGATGCCCAACGACCTGTCAAGGGATGCAGTATACATTTGTGCTCGGCAATGTGATTAAACATATGAATATGACTTTCTTCTAGTACAATTCAGCAACAAATGATCCAAAATGTGCAAGCAGAAGTCCTTTTCAAGGGTACCCACATATCTATAAATGAATAAAAATCTAATTTGCACTTCTATCAGGCATGTGTAATCTTCAACTCTAGAACAATAACATTGAAGTATTACTATTGGCATGGGCGGCATCCCACTCTTCAAACACAATTCGTAATTAGAAATCCATAAAATATGGTTTCTTCCCCATAGCCAAACCCTTGAAGACTAACAACTTTATTACTTGTGCATGTAGATGAAGAAATTCACACAGAATCATAAGTTATAAGCAAAATAATAAGTCTAAAAGAATAAATTTAGTACAGTACCTTGTCAGTCAAATGAGTTCTAATGAACATTGATTAGCACAAAGAATCTTGTGATTGGAAATTTGCAAATACCCTACTTTTCAACGATTGAAATAAAACATTCTAACTCTAGAAGTTTGGAACAGACAGAGGTTGCCCAGGTCAGAAGCTGCACTGGCTCTTTAGAGGTCACTGAGAATCCACTATTATTTTGTCTGGGGGCTGTTAAGTTACTGATTGCGACTAGAATATTGGACAACAAAGTCTAAAAAAATAGCCCTGTATTTAGAAACAAAATGCTATTTTCTCTGACACAATAGAAGTTTCCTTAGTTATAAAAAAAAAAAAGGTTGACCGTCATTTTTAGCATGACTGTGTCTTTAAATTCGCATAAGCTTATCAACTCAGACACATCTCAATGAAGAAGTAAACCTAAAGAAAGTGATCAGGATATGACGTCAACAGACAGATATTAACTTATTTGAAAATATTAACCTGTGAATCTGCCTTATTAGGATTTGATTTTCCTTTCTTTCCTCCAACACTGGAGGCAGTTGATGATCTGACACTTGAGCTTCCTTTGCTTGCACTAGCTTTTGCCCCACGACCAGCTGCACCTGCTTTAGTTGAACCACGGGCCCAAGTTGCATCTGACTTTCTCGTATTAGACTGACCAGCTCTTGTGGTTCTTTTACTTGTGTCTCGGCTTGGTGGTCTCCAAACATCAGGATCATCAAACGGGGCGCTTGATGATGTTGGGTATTCATCCAATGGTTCGAAAACAAAGGGTTTCGTTCGAATAGGGGGTGATGATGCCCGCCTGCTCCCTGGAGCATTCTTAAAGGCCCTTATTTCAGCATCCAATTGTTTCACAATCTCTACTTCCTCGGAAATAGCCTTTTTGCAGTTCATCCATTTTGAACGAATTATGGCATCATCTAGAGTGCTCATGTGCCTGAGTAGAGAGAATATTAATGTACATAAGCAGAAGCAGTAATTAACAGTCAGGATCCCAAAACATTGGATTGTCTCTTAGGATTCAGCAACTTTTATTCCACATCGACAAGAAGAAAGAAATAAATTGTTGCACACATCATCATCAAACGAAGGTTGAATGCAAGGATCTAATCAACATAATAGATTCTCACAAAACAGATAAAGTAGTGATGCACATATAAAATGTTTCTCTCAGCAATCCACTGAACATCTTCACCTTAGATCTCTAGCTTACGGACTGATCATTAGATGTCCTTTTTAAACAAGGTTCCATGACTAACATGCTTGGTGCTTCCACAAGCCACATTATAGGTACGTGCATAATTAGAGTGAAGAGAATGCTAAGGATTCAAAAACAAGTTACCAATAAACATTCAAATGAAGCTTAACTTTAATGGAATAAACCCACAACTAGTATCAGATTAACAACCATTTCAGAACATTTTCACAGAACCCTTACATAAGGGTCAACCAATTAGAAAAATCAAAATCATCTTAAACACATGGATCCCAGATCTCTTATTCATACAGTACAGTCACTCCAGAAGAACTTAATTTGTTCATAAAGACGGAACTGAAGTAGTAAGACAGCATTTTATTTCATCAAATATTCATATATTACTGGTTGGCAGTCACTCTATGCGAGAAATAAGTTATACTGCTACAGAAACGCGCAACATCTCATTCACACAAAATGATATACACATGCATTCTTCAAGATTCATTTATTTTCATGAAATAGTTCTTTTTCCTCCTAGGTGAATGATTTGTGCAGTCCTAACACAGTCGTCAAGAGATAAAAACCTGCAGTTTATCTGTTTATTAACAGAAAGTGTTAACTTTACAGTTCCAATTAATCTTAAATCCCCTCAAACGAAACTACTTCAAACGTAAAGCAAGACAACATAATGTACTGACACCCGAGTAGCCAGTTGGAAAGAGATCTAAGTTTCAAACAAAATCGGAGCTGAAATCCAAACAAAAGAGAGGGGATTTATAAGTTACATCATTAGTTCACAGAAGAGTGTGCATGATGCGATCATTTAAGGATATGACTTCATGTGATTCATTGATCTTTAACATAATATAGGGAGCTTTGTCATTCTAGTGAGAACTAAGGGGTTTTACCCGATTCAACAAAAAAAAAACCTGCAATAACAAAAAGTGTGAACTTTACAGTTTGAACCTTGGAAACTACTTCAGACTTAAACCAAGATACAAACAGGAACTCAAGAGCTCAGATCCGAGTAGCCAATCGAAAAGAGATCTGGTTTTCAAATAAAATTGAAGCCCAAATTCAAAGGAGGGGGGATTACAAATCACAGCACCACTTAACAAAGGGCTGAATATAACGCAACAAATTCAGGTGATTCATTGATCATGGAGGTTTCCTGAAAATTTACCCAAAAAAACCTTGAATCATCTGTTAATTAACAAGAACTGGTAACTTTCAAGTTCCAACCACAAGCTAGGACCCAAGTAGCTCATTGAAAAGGGGTCCAATTGCAATCAAAATCAAAGCTCAAACCGAACCGAAACAAAGGCAAAAAAAAGGAATTACTTGTTGATCTGAGCAATGGCGCCATCGAAGAAGATGATGGAGGTGTCGTAGAGCCCCTCCATCGCGTACTCCCTCGCGAGCTTCAGGTGATCTTGGAGGCCGGTTAGGGCTCCCGCCATCGCCGCTAGGGTTTGTGAAGAACTAGGGTTAGGGTTTCTAGGTTCTCTGGTGATCTCGGCCAAAGTTATTTGAGCCCTCGTCGGTGAGAGATTTTAGGTCGACAGCGGCGGACTACGGGCTGCACACGGACGTTTAAACCTCCCGATCGGATGGAGACCCGATATGACGAAAATAGCCCCATAACCTTCATCAATGACAAATTTGTCCTCGAGGATAAATAGCAGCTAAATACTCACTTCCTTTGCACTTGTATACCCTCACTTGTTTTTTGCGGCACTTATATAGCGTAAGTTGTTTAAAATTGGCGCGTGTGCGCCCTCTATTCTGCAAAGGTGAAAATTTTAATCTGAATATTCTAATATGTCAGTCACATGCTAATCCATTCCAAGTGTCGTATGTATGAGAATATCTGTGTGGGGATTTTTTTCAGTTTGCGTAACAGAGGATACTAATGTGTCAAGTTTAAACAACTTAGAATATATGAATGACGTGAAAGTCAAGTGACGGTATATAAGTACAAACTGGATAAAGCTATAAGGTGTTTAAGGTCTATTTAGCCTAATTTTTAGAGTTGTTTGGTGGCTGGCTAGTGCGAATTTATCCTCTCAACATTTCGGTTGTTCTAAATCACTTACGAAAAAGGAAACAAAAGGAACAAGTTGAAATTTTCAATTGCCTACTCGTGGTTTAGAATACCTTGCTCTTATGCGTGATGTGCTTTTATGCATGACGTTCTGATAAGATTTATTGTTTGGTATGCTAGTATTGAAAATGTAGCAGGTTCCAGAATTCGCTTTTGGCTTTTCCTTTTCAATTGCCTGCTTGCAGATAGATCCTGCATTATCAGCCATCTCTGCATCACCATGGTAAACGAGCACTCTGAAGAACAAATCTCTGATGCACTAAAAATTCATCTCAGTATGTGATTCAACAACAAAGAATGCACCCTCTGCAAAAAAACGCAACACCAAAACAAAAACCCATCAACGGAAAGGAACAAGGCATAGTGCATTAATGTTACACCTGCTAAACGCCGCAAACAAGTCGAGCAACCCATCAGTTTACAGAGAACGCAGAAAAATAGAAAGCACGTTCGACATAAATTAAGTTACAAAGTCATCTGAATCTAAACCTATGCTTTGCAAGTTCGACTATAGTGCCCTTTCACCTTACACTTGCTACATGTAACTGGTCTTTTAGCCTTCAACACAGACTCGGTAGCCTTCAGCTTCTTGAATTGTCCACCAGGACCACGACGTTGACGAACAGGAACTGCAACAATCCCGTTAACCGCATCCCCTATCGGGTTTATCGACATAGCATAAGTTTCGCGGTAGCAAACCATAGTAAAATACTTCGAACATAAATCAGAAGCACACCGATCAGTTCTCTCAACAACAGCCAAAGCGTGCACGCAAGGCAACCCTATCACTTGCCACCTCCGACACGTGCACTCCCACGTGTCAATATTGACAATGTCGGTTTTACCCTCATCGCGCACCTCAAAAATATTGTCAGTCGAGTGAACAACTTCTAGGGTTTGAGCTTTAATAATCTCTTCTTGAATTTTATCATTTGCCGATGGTGTCAGAATTGTCATCCATGCATTTGAATTCTCGCGACGAGTATATATCATTTCCATTATCTTGCACCTGATTATGTCCACTGCTTGTACTATTGATGGCTCGTTTCTGATAGATATCCAAGAATTGAATGTTTCTGAGGCTTCTGATGAGTATTTACCATACCTTAAACCTTTGAAGAAGGCATTTGACCAGTATTCAGGCTTAGAAGATAAAACCCGTTCAGCACTTTTTTCAGATCCAGCCTTCAATTTGTCAATGATTGCATTGAACTCATCGACCTTGCAAGCATGGACAGCGCTTGCAAAATCTTCAACCGCTGTCTCCTTCAGTTCTTTTGTCAATGAATCGTCTAGCTCAGACTTGAACTCCTCAATGAGACTATTTACACAATAGCCATATATGCATCCAGGGAATATTTCAGCTAGTTTCTCCTCTAATTCATTCTGCCTTTTCAATACAAATGTTATAGTTCGAGATGTTCCCAGAACTGATTTCAATTGTAGCATAAACCACTGCCAATTCTCTTTACTATCATCTTCTATAACAGCAAATGCAACTGGGAAAACTTCATTCTCACCATCAACTCCTGTAGCAGCCAATATCTTCCATTGTCTTGCTGATTTAAGAGAGACGCTATCGAGAAAAAGGAGAGGGCGGCAACCATGCTCAAAACCATTAATCGAAGCTCGGAAGGAAATAAAAAGCCGACCTAATTTTGAATCCTCTACCTCTTCAAACACAGCAAAACTTCCAGGGTTCGTCTCCACCAACTTCTCACAAAACCATGGTAACTGATCCGATGCCTCTTCGTGCGAACCATGAAGCTCTTTCTTTGCAAGAGATTTCCCTCTCCAAGCTTGATAGTAACTCAAGTTAAGTCCATACTCTTTCTTGAAATCTTTTGCTATGTCCCTCGGGCTATAATCCGGAGTTTCACGTAACTTGTCTTTTATAAGGCTAGCGATCCAACCCTGTGTCGCTAACTTATTATGTTCTCTGTTGCCCTCTCTTTCGCACGTGTGAGTGTCGTTAAATTTCTTGATCGTAAGCTCGTGCTTATTTGAATTCTTCGATGCATATATACGCCAGGGGCATTCATCCTCCGCACAACGAACTGAGATGCGAGGACCCTCATTCTTGATGAATTTGTACATGAAATTTTTGGCAATGGCGTATTTTTTGAGTGCGTCACGAAAAGCTCTAGGGCTAGCAAATGCTTGCCCCACACCTGTGATACTGTTGTCCCAACTGTCACATATACGCTTGGCACTCCCTTCGCTGTATTCATTGATGGGGATGACATCAATAGGGACTGAATCAGCTAGCATACTCCTTGTTCTCCTACAAGAGAACATATATTTCATAAGAACTTTTTTTTAAAAAAAACATATAGATTTCTCTATAGAAAATTGTGTTAGGAGGCACGAGATCATCAGATGTTCTTTGGCGCAAATCTTAAAGTTGATGGATAATAACTATCTAACTTTCAGTTTTTTACTGGGACATGTTGCAGTTCCTGCTTTTCTAACTAAGACATGTGCCTTTTGCTACAGGATTATTTGCGCATAGGCAGCCAAATCGAAACTACTACCCTGTAGTTCAATTGTTGATGCAGATAGGAGGCTCCCTGAGTGACATTTTTTTTACCCGGATCTATGTGCAACAATATATTTTCACTCAGGGGGTCACAACAATAGAACTACAGGGGTTGTAAGTTCAATTTCCCGATAGTACATGGGGTATATCCACAACTAAACCTTTTCAACAGAAGACCCTTGAAAGATTTTATTTTTATCCCCTTAGATTAAACACAAAACAGAGAGTTTCAGGGCAAATACCTCCTGTGAGTCGGGCTTGGGGTTGGGGTTGGGGTTGACGTTGGAACATCAGTCCTTTTTAAAAGATAAACATCCGTCGTCAAAGAATCTGAATGGAAATCCACCATGCGACTCAAATCTTTGTCGCTGGATATTGTGATGAGAGTTCGGCGGTTGCCTGGAAGGAAGTATTTGAACGTATACATACTCGCATCGCAGTGAAACAACTCGGATATCTCTGATAATAAACTATCAAAGGTCATATCGCTCTTAATATCAAATGCATGGGCATCTCCGCCAGAATAAGACATAGATCCATCATTGTCCGTGGTAAATTGTCCACCCATCTGGAAAATAGCCAAAATCTTTCCCATTGTGATGATGAAGCACAATGCCCTGAGGTCAACAAGTCAATGCAGTTCAAATGTAAGATCAAAGGGAAAAACTGTAATAGAAAAGGGTCGACCAGAAGCATGAATAATACCAACAAATATAAAAATAAATGTAGAACATTTTGCCTCAAATCTACCAAGACATATTTGTTGGTAAAAATTGTTAAAACTAGGTCTTGAATTAGGATCAGTGGGTGAGATCTAAAGCTAAGGTAAAGTTGAAGTCAACTTGTGAAAAAGAATAGCAAAGCATAAACATGAATATACTATGCAGGCTTGCAGCAGAAGCTAGACGAGGGGAATCTACACCCATTACTAAGAATGGTCTCTCGCTATACGAAAGTAAACCACTACTGAATCCAAATCCCTAATGTACAAAAACACTGTTGACCATAAGTTCATAACGCAACACCACAAGTGAGGCACTCAGGGTTTCAAAATACTCAGACGTCTGAAGACCACAATCTAGTGGCATTGCATGTGTGAGACAAGAAAATTTGTGAAATCGCGACGTGTCAACATTACAGAAGGAATCAATGTGGCTTGTGGGTTCACTCCAGATGCTACCTAGTCCATATCATCTTTGCTAAAGTCCCTTGGGTGAATGATGAGATAACACAAACATGTCATGTGCAGTGCTAAGGCTTAGAAAGTGGTCTATATCATCTTTGCTTGAGTTATCTTGTTCTTCTTATCTGTTTGAATGGTAGCATTCCAATTCTTACCCTAGTGAGGTGCTTCTGGTTTCTACTAGTTGGTTAGCCTAGCGGATTGACTGAACAAGAGTGTGTCCCACCTTATGGTACTTTGAGGGGAAAAAATAAAACATAAGCTTGCAATAGAGTTGCCTAGTAGGTTGCTACATTGGGGTGCGTGAAGTTTCTCCTGCACTTGTCAATTCATCACAAATGCAGAGATTGGATCAATTCATGATCTAGTGATCCATCTTCTGAGTATATGAGCAACTCTTTTCCTTTCTTCAAGTAAGTGTTCTAGCTAATTATTTACTTTCTTCAAATAATGAGTTTGCACACTTACTTGAAGAAAGAAAGAGAGTTGCTCAGTTACTTGAAGAAAAGAAAATGAATTACTAGATTATGAGTTGACTAAATCTTTGCATTTATTATTAATAGACTAGTGTAAGAGACTTCACCACCTGTATCTCTTGGTAGCTCATTTTGCTAAATGAGGTGCCACCTCTTAACCATCAAACTTACGGACACACACATTGTGTAGCAAGATTATATGGTGGTTTGTGTGGCTGTTGATCGATTGACAAAATATTCCCACTTTGCAGTCAAGCATATATACTGCAACAATGGTAAATGGTGTTGTTCCTTAAGTAAGTTTTTAGACTATATGGCTACCAGTCATGATTCTAAGTGATAGTGACCCTGTGTTTACCAGCCAAATGCGGAGAGATGTCCTTCATCTCAAGGTAAAAGGCCAAGAATGAGTCTGACTCTATCGACCTCAAAGTTGATGGAAAAACCAGGGCAGTAAACAAGCCATTAGAGTCTTTGTTGTTTGAAATATTGAGAATGGAGCGAATGATGAGTTAAGTAAAATACCAGTACAGTGCCACTTGGCACACCTCCATTACAAGGCTTTATTCAAAGCGTTGTACATGAGAAAACCCCTACACTCCTATCTTATATTCAACGAGATGTGACAAGTGCAATTAATTGAAGAAACATTGTTAAGTAGGGGTGAGGTTCCGAAGCTTCTCAGAGGTAACTTAGGCAGGGCTCGAGCAATAATGAAGAAGTTCACAAATGCGCATCTGAGTGATCATGAGTTCAGCAATGGGGACAGTACCGTCCATTCGCAACCTTATTCGCAGCATGCAGTGAGCTACCAGGAAACTCGGAATGAGATTTTATGAGAGTATATTTATAAATGTATTAGTGACGTAATTCGGATTGAGAACTTTATTAATCAAAGCCCTCTTCTCCTCCATCATTCTTGTTCTGAAAAAATTTTGATTCTAACTGCTTTTTAGTCTCAAGAGATTCCAAACAGTGTCCTTGGCTATACTTCGCAATAAGTCGACAGAACAAATTTGACAGATGTAAAGATGCAAATTTTCAGACTAAAAACGTCACTTTTTTGCATAATTTCTCAACAAAACTACAACAATTAATCTGATAGACAATAAAGCGAGCGCGCACCCGCGAGAGAGAGAGAGAGAGAGAGAGATGGTAACAGTGTTCTTTGCTATATTTTGCATAAGTAAACAGTGCAAAAATTCTGAGAAAAAATGATTTTTTCCCCTATATTTAGATGTAAAGATGCAAAAAATATAAACTAAAAACGTCGCCTTTTTTGCAAAATCTCTCAATAAAACTGCAAAAATACTGGGACAATCAAGCGAGGGAAAGAAAGGTAACCTGGGAGGTGAAACCCACGACGACGGTGGCGCTGCCTTGAGATCGCCGGAGAAATTAGGGCGAGGAAGCCCTAGCTAGGGTTCGGGGTTTGGGGGAAAACGAGAAAGGGCAAAGGATGAAAGATTTTAGATTTTACTTTCGCGAGAGGACCTCGAAAGTCTAAGGGTTCGATTGAAAAATGTAAGAAGAGGGCCTATTTGCACTTTGTCCTTTCTCCAATTCCGTGCGGACTTGTCACTGTCGATAAAATAAATGATTGGGCCTGAACTCTGGGCCTCACTACCTGGTTAAATTGTCGGTCTACCAAGAGTATATATAAGAGAGGAGAGAGATAGAGAGAAATGAATGAAGAGGGGTGCCCCCTAATTTGTATTGGGATCCCCTCCTCATTCATTTCTCTCTATCTCTCTCCTCTCTTATAGAGTACCCATGGGCACTCTATAGAAAAACCGTATATATATAATGGTATTTAAAGAACTCATCTTTCAGATAAGACCATTCTATAGAAATCATTTTTTATTTTAAATTTCTACATAAACTATTTTAAAGAACTTTTTGCAGCTATCAACTACTTGGACTATTTTTTAATTAATATTTTAGATAATTGATCTCATCAAACCTCGATTAAGAATTATCCCTAGTATACTTGTACATAACAACTAACTATTAGGGGCTGTTTGGTTCCCTGTTTTTGAGGGAAAGGCTCTCTTGAAAGCTTGCCAAAAGTGCTAAAAGTATCACTTTTTGGTAGACTTTCAGCCAAAATCTTCTTTTTTAGAGGCGATTTTGGCTAAAAACCTGCCAAAAAGTGACACTTTTGGTACTTTTGGCATGCTTTCAAGAGAGTCTTTCCCTCAAAAACAGGGAACCAAACAGCCCCTTATAGTAAACCTAAAAAACCGTGCAAAACAATTATTAAGATGGATTGCATGTAAATTGACAATCAAATGTGGTTTCTACAAATAATTTTATTTTAAGGTGGTTTCTAGGAAAAACCCTAATTATAATTATATAAGCAGTCTATTGAAAAAATTAGGGTAAATTTTGCAAAACCACCTTTAAGTTCGAACTTGAAAAATACCATTCAGCACCCTTAAGTTTGGATATTTTGGAGAAATCCCTAGATCTGTTTAAAACTTTCAACTAATCCCCCTAAATTACTCTTGCAAAATTAACATCCTCGCTATTAAATTAAAATAATCACTAATTAAATCAATTAAATCTTTTAATTGAACCAAACTAAGAGTGTATGTGAAAATTTAACTCTAAACTAAAAAGGACATGTAAGGATTTCTTTAATCAACAAATCATTTTAAAAGGGGAAAATTGCTATTAAGCTTCAATTTCATAAAGAGAATATGAAATGCCAACCTCCATTAAAATATCCCACAAACTAATAGTGTATTTGGAAGAGCTTTTGAATTGAGTTTTTAAACTTGTTAGAATGGTTGAATTGAGTTGTACTAAAACCTATATATATCATCAAATTTATATGAAAGGATCTTTTTAGATCAACAAAACAGAAGATGATTTAATTGATAAACTTGTATTTGCTCATATGTGGTACTTAGCTCCCCCAGTTGAACAATCATGGACTCGTTCCTAACAGATAGGTTATCTCTTAATCTATTTCAATAAGTTAGATTTGCAAACCTTTAGATTTGCAAACCCTTCATTTTGAGGAATTAATTTCGTAAAAGCTTCAACTTTTGTGTGTTGAGATAAATGAATCTTAGAGGGCTTTTATGGAAAGATATCATTAAATGATTGGATTCCATGGATAAAAATTAAAATGTGTTTAATTAGTATTACGTGAGTTTTAATCCCACATTAGCTAATTAAATGCATTTTAGTTAGTTTAAATTAACACACATGTTATTTATGGTATAACAAAGATGTTAATATTATACACTTGTGTTGGTATATAAGCGAGCATGCGAGCAAACGAGCGGACGCGTGCGGTCCGGGCGTGTGCAGGCACGTGCTGAGCTTTAAACCAGGTTAAACATTGCAATAACTGAAATTTAAATCTTTGTCTACCCTGAACCTTATAAAAGGGCTTCTTCTGATCATTTGAAAGACAGAAATCGAAATCTCATGTGTTCTTCTTCTTTCAATAATTCTATAAGTTGTTTAGTATTGGAGATGTGCAGACTCAACGCTACCGTAGGTGGGGCATAATTTCTTCAAAGCCAGTCCTCCGTTAAGATGTCGATTCGGCACTTCTGTAAAGTATTTCGAACTTGAAGTGTTTTAATATAATATCTCTAATTTTCTACATTTTTCTTTCATTCATGTATGGTTTGTTCTGTAATACTTTGGATCTATTTTTATGCTTGTTTTTCCCAACATTGTGTTTGGCAAATTATGAAAGGTTAATTTAGTTTACATTTTGTGCAATTTTTTGAGTTTGGTAGACTAAGAAGGGATTAACTCTTCTTAACCTCTCATGATAATTATATTTTTATTATATTTTATACCCTCGTTATCTATTTTGTTTAAATAAAATATCACTAATAAACATGTTTTATCTTAATTTGCAAGTTAATGAAGAATTAATGACTAAAAGCTAAAAACAGAACTCAAAATTTCCTTATTTTTTAACCTTTTATTGAAACCCAGGATCAAGCTAAGCAATCTACAGAAGCCGAAGAAATAAGGAAATCAAGTCAAAATTATGTTCAAGATGATTAGCCACAAAGAAACGATAATATCTCTCAATCCGGAATGTGGAATTTAATATATAATATATGAAAATCACCTATCTCGACGAGATGGAGTAACTGCATTTATAGAATTTTAGAATTCTAATCGGTTGATTAACTGATTGGTCAATCGTTTGACCAACCAATTAGTTCGTAACAAACTTGTTTTATAACTAAGATTTAATCCTTGGAGTCCAAGTAAAATCTAATGGTTATTGTTGCTTGTTGTAGGCTATAAATAAAGGTAGAGGGTGAGGGCTTTGAGTGTGAAAAATTTTGTAATAATTCTATTTGGAGAGGAGAGTTACTCTTAATTGAGAACACATTCTAAAATAATAACTTTATTGCAATTAATAAAAGAAATTTTTTCACCTCTTCATATTTTTCTTTTCTTCTCTTTGTTTGATGATGAAGATGAAGATGGAAGTTTGCTTTCAAGAGGCTAGAACCCTCTTGCAATATAAATTTTTTATCTTTTATTTTCTTGTAATATTTTTTGCTTGTTTTAGCTATTCAAGGAGCTAGAACCCTCTTGTTTTAGATTTATTTTGATGCATTGTAGAGTAGATCTACTTTCATATCTTTATTTTTATAGTATAGATTTTTTTTGTATAATTTAGACTTTATTTTCTTGCATTATTTTCAAGAGGCTAGAACCCTCTTTATAACTAATTTTTATTCATTCTTTTCATTTTATTCTCTAAGAGGACGAAACCCTCTTGGGAATTAGTTTTTATTTTCATTCTTCCTTTTATATTCTAAGAGGCTAGAATCCTCTTGGTAATTTTTTTTATTTTTATTCTCTTCCTTTTATTCTCTCTAGTGTAGATTTTATTTCTTTGTTTTTATTTTCTAATATGTGGAATTAATTTTTGTAGGAATTCTAGAATTGTATGAAACTAGTTTGATTTTTTTTATAATTTATGAATTATTCTCTTGTATTTAAAATGATCATACTTAGGATAATCCACTAGAGAACTAATTGGTAGAAGAAGAATTTAATAATCTATACTTATCTTAAATGGTTTGATAGGTTATGCTTATGATTTCTAGAATTATTATCAAGTTATTATTCTCTTCATGAATGTTAATTTTACTTTGATGATAATTTAATAGGTTATGCTTTCTTAAGTAGTTTGTAGTCTATGCTCAATAAAGTTAAAGTAAAATATGATAAAAAGAGAAAAGTTCATAATCTATAAGTGAAATTGGTTAGTGAATTCAATTCTAGATTCCTCAAATCTCTAGTTGAATCTTCATATTTTACTTTCTTGATTTTCATCTTTATTCTTTATTTTTCTTTATTTGTTTCTTGATTTTATTTTTCTTTATTTTCTTCATCTTTCTTTCTCCCCTCTCAATCTAGTTTTGCTTTATTTACATATTATCACACACACTCTCTTTATCTCTCCACAACCACTTTCATCACTCCTAAATTATCACACACATAACGTAGAAAACCAATTTTCATTAATTTTTACAATACCTTCCACGTGGAATTAGATAATATTGTATATTATAACTTGATAGTTATGTGCTTGCAACTTTGATTATTATTTAAACCCTCTACCCTTCACTTAACCCTCTACCAATCAGGGCTTAAGAATTTAGGAGGATTGAAGCGATTTGTTGTTGGGGTTGTTGAAAGTGTTCATTTGGTTTTGGACATTTGATTTATTTTTGCTTGGATTATTTGATTTTTGTTTCTATAAAAACACTTTTTTCTTCAAAACCTTTCATGTTCTTTACATGCGAGCTGTTCTATTGATCAAACTGGATTCTAAACCATGACAAACATTTTCTCATTTAGGGCGTGTTTGTTTGCACGAAAGTAACTGTGAAATAGCAGAAGTAGAGAGTATAGGCTACTTCTGTTACTCCTAGGCAAAAATGTATGTTTGTTTCTCTTGAAAATCTACTTCCGCTACTTCCTTAAATGATGATGTGGTGTCTATGTAGCATCTCCATTTCCTAGATTCTTTTCCACCCCTCAAGACTCTGAAATAGGTCTGAAGTAGATAAAAGAATACATGCGGGCTCCACGTGAAGATTTGTAACATGTGTGAAATTAGGGATCTAATAACCGCTCCCCTGTCTTGATATGCAATCTCTCGGCACTATAAAAAAGTTATAGGTTAATTTTAGATTCAAGATCTTCCTAATCCAATCCCATGGACTCCTCTTTTATACATGTGAACATGAGCTGTGTATAGATACAAATCATGACAGGAAATTGGTTTTGTTTTGTATATCCCAACATTTTTTGAACTAATTTTTTAGTTCTCATTCCTATATGATTGATCAGATGTTCTAATATGGTCCTTGATATATGTGCACATGTTTTTTTTTTCTTGTAGAATAATTTGAGATATATCAGCAACAAGTTTAGTATTATTCTCATGTTTTTTCTATATAGTATAATTTGAGATGATAAACTTTATAATTTTAGAAGTTACTTCTTAGATCTACCTCTTATTCTAATAATTCCAACTATCCAAATGGGCCCTAAAATGGAAACAACATGTATTAATTACTTCCTAGTAATATTTTTAAATATTATCCAAACAAAAAAGTAAATGGAGAGGAAGAAGTTCTACTTTCATTACTTCTAAAAATATATGAAACAAACAAAAAAAATGCTATTTCCGCTACTTCTTATTTCAGAGTTTTGAAAGTTACTTCTATAACCTACTTGCTACTTCCAATACTTCCATTATCCAAACGAGCCCTTAGTTTCCTATCCATCGTTGAAAGTCGTGCAATATTTTTGAACAAAATTGGGTTGCGTACTACTAGCTGTTAAATTTATGAGGTAGATATTAAACTCAAACTCATACATTTAACATCTAACTCATAAATTTAACAATTAACTAATAAGCTTAACAATGACCTCACAACTTTGAGAATTAACTCATAAGTTTGACTACTAACTAATAAATTTACAAACTAACTCATAAGTTTAATCCCTTGAAATATACAAAAAGTGCATATAACTCCCAAAAAAATTACAGAAACCCCTCTAAAAGGTTTTGAAAATTGTAAAATAATCTCTAAAAATGAAAAAAACACCAAAAAAAATAGAAATTGTAAGTAACCTCCCCCCAAAAATGGTAAAAACTCTCCCATAAAGTTTTATAAATTACAAATGACCCCAAAAAGGGCACAAATTCCACCAAAAGTTTTTCAAAATTGCAATAATCACGTGAAAAAATTAAAGGAAACTGAAGGAAACCCAACAAAAATTTATAGAAAACCTAAAAAAGTTTTAAGAAGCACAAATAAGCCCCTAAAATTTTTGCATAAAACCACTAGAAAGAAGAAGAGGGAAGGGATTGTGGAGGGAAGGGATTGTAGACACATGTACAATGGGAATTTTTTTGAAACTAATGATGAGTTGGCAATGTATATTAGAGACTTGAAAGAACTAATAGCCTCTAAAGGGGTTGTAGGCTATCTAAAAAATTACTGCAGATAACTGATCCCCATCAAACACAAATGCTAGAAGTTATAATCTTATATCTTTCGCGTCAACAACTCAACGATAAAGGTTACGATTAAATGACTTTCACATTAATAAATAAAGGCTACAATTAGAATATTTTCACGTAGATCGAGAAAGGTTACAATTCGACGACCTTCACGATAACCGATAAAAGCTCTGATTTAACAGTCTTTACAATCAATAGTGAGAGTTACAATCTAACGACTCTCATATTTTAAGGAGTTAAAGCAAAGATTACAAAATATCAATCTTTGTAACGCTCTGACAAAAAAGATTACAAGTCAACGATCTCTTCAGTTCAAGATGCAAAGCTCATCTCTGCATCCTAGAAATGAAATACAAGTGGCCTCGTTCCAGAGTCAAAGCAACGCAACCACTACGTAATCCAGCTACAAACGCAGCTTCCATCCAACCGTAGACGCAGCTCCAATCCAACCGCAAACGCGGCTTTCAAATGTTGCAAACACAGCTTTTAAACGCTGCAAACACAGCTTTTAAACGCTGCAAACGTAGCTTCCAACCGCTACGTTCGAACGCAAAATTCGTACCTAGCAACATAGGACCTGTATTTGACTCATTCAAACACGAGTTAAACGGTTCCAGAGATCGTTTTCTCCTTATGATTTGAGGGATTTTCGCCCCACTTAAGAGCGGATTAAGGGGGCGGTTACCCCCCTTAATCCCCCTATAAGTACCCCAAACTATATAGAGTTTGGGATCAACCTTTTTTGCATCAGAAATATGGCATAAAATGAGATCGCCATTTTGTTCTTGAAGATCTTGGAGCGTCGTTCAGCAACAGAGATCTTTAGAGCTTTCTTCATTAACTTGAAAACTGGTTTCGGTTATATCTTAATTAACTGTAATACCCCAACCCTTGAGAGGGTGATGTGATTAGTATTGATAGATTTGATTGGAATACTCATACCACCAAGATGCATCTTCTTTTCGGAAACCTAACTCTTAGAAACTCCAAAGTTAAGCGTGCTTAACCTAGAGAAATTCTAGGATGGGTGACCCCCTGGGAAGTTTTCCAGAGAGCGCGTGAGTGAGGACAAAACATGCTGAAAAGACATGTGGTGGTTTGTGAGGCCAGTCCATCAGATCTAATAGCGTACCGACTCCGGGATTCTGGGGCGGGGCGTTACAAATGGTATCAGAGCAAAACCAACCAGAATTGTGAGAGCTAAGTGCTATACGGCGTAAAGTGCTACGTCGAGAGGGCGGGAGCCACCTCTTGAGGCCGTAGGAGCCACCTCTAGAGTCTCACACGGATGGTACGGTCTTGGATGATATGATTTGACGCAACGAGGACGTTGCGAGTTTAAGTGGGGGAGATTGTAATACCCCAACCCTTGAGAGGGTGATGTGATTAGTATTGATAGA
>BQKN01001022.1:58068-100789 GCA_022839385.1 Asparagus kiusianus
AGATTTGATTGGAATACTCATACCACCAAGATGCATCTTCTTTTCGGGAACCTAACTCTTAGAAACTCCAAAGTTAAGCGTGCTTGACCTAGAGAAATTCTAGGATGGGTGACCCCCTGGGAAGTTTTCCAGAGAGCGCGTGAGTGAGGACAAAACGTGCTGAAAAGACATGTGGTGGTTTGTGAGGCCAGTCCATCAGATCTAATAGCGTACCGACTCCGGGATTCCGGGGCGGGGCGTTACATTAACTCTTTCATAGAGTTTTTGTCATGCCTCGCTACCCAAAATATCCGGGAATTGGAACGTGAACAAGCCCGCGACGTATTAGATTAAGAAGAATAAATAAAAATAAATATTTTTCCTTAACCTAATACGCTAAGCGTCTAGAAATAAATACAATGCAAATGCACAGGTCCCCGATCACAGATAGCGAGAATATAATAGACAAACTCAAAACAAAATATCCATATCACAAGTGAATATCATCCAAGACATAATATCCGGGTCAAACATGCCCTTATTACAAAACTATCCAACCGAATACTGGAGGGATATGAAAATACACTGATCAAAAGGAAAAGAAAGTGCTACAAAAATAAGCTGAAGGAATAACTAAGCTTTAACTTGCTCTTCTGCTCCGTCCGCTAGACACTTCTGCTGAGAATCCTCTGGCTCCTGTACGATTCCGAACTAAGACTGTCCATCTCCTAAATCTGATGTACACCAGAGAAAATAGGTGTACGTCAGCGTGCATGGCACACGGTAAGATCCCACAAGGGAGAAATAGGAACGGTCGAATAACCAAGGTAAAAACAGTAATAATAAATAGAAGCATGCGGCTAGATACTAAAAACTAGATGAAATCTACCAATGGTATATAATAGTCAAGAATCCAAGAAAATTAACCAAGTAATAAGATCATGCAGCTAGCCATCAGAATAATCATCCAAGTAATAATGTCATATAACTAGATGTGATTAATACTTAAAAATCTACAAAAAGAGACGTAGTATGTCGAGCGAAATAATCCAAACAAGAAAACCCTCATGTATATACCATATGTCTCAAATTATAGATAATTAAATATTAATCCCGATCTATGTATGAAAAGAAATACAATTGGCCTACATCTCACAAGAATCCATAATCACCTTAAGTAACAAGGTCATGTAACTAGTCATTCTATAACAGGTCACTGGTCCACATCTCACACAGAGTCAACGCTCATATCATCGGATACCTGACTGTTCACAAATCCCCTATGTGCATCCACTACCCCTACACAAACCCGGTCAGAGGACTACACGTAATATGTTTTCAGCCTAGTCCGGACTCAAGCTAAACTTGGGTGAATATCAAATTCACGGACCAAAGTAGCGACACCGATCTACTTTGACCTAACAAACCAACCCCAGTGGCGACACCGATCCACTGGTGCGAGCCTAGAAGATATATCAATAGCCTTATCCGATCACATGAACAGATACTTTCCCACCCCAACATCTCTTGTATTTCTAAGTTAATAACACACAAGCCTCTAGGTCTTATTCATGTCACACAGGTCACACATGCCATAAACTCCTAACATTCTCAATCACAATAAGGAATAATCAATGCAACTAATATTATGCAAATAAAACAAGGTATGTCACGTAATTGAAATAAGAATCATGGAATCGGTGGATGATTTGTACATAAAATGTCGCGGTCAATAACCATCAATCACACGATCATAAACTAATTTAATTTAAAATAAATAATTCTTCTGCAAAATAAATTCCTTTCAAATTATCTCTCACCATAATTATTCTAAAAATAATCTCTTAAAATAATAAATTCAAAATAATCTTTTTACAAGATAAATTCTCATTAATTTGAAATAGTCTATTTTCCCAAAATAAATTCTTTTAAAAATATTTATCATTCTAAAATGATTTCCTTCCACAAAATAAATTCTTAAAAAGATTATAATTATTCAAAAAAAGTAATATTTATCACATAATTACAATTTATTTAATATTATTCATCAAACCCATGCAGATAATTATTAACAGATCTAAAATACTAATAAACAATTAAAAATGTAAATTCGCACGTACGACAAATATAAGAATTGAAACGAAACAAAATGAGAATCAGGATCTTGCCTCGGGAATATTGTCGGGGATGTTGTAAAGGGAAGTTGGGGTCGTCGGGTGGCTGTACGGGTCACAACGGGTTCCGCGGCTCGTCGGAAAGTTAATCGTGTGACGGAATACAAAAAGGGAGGCGTTAGTAACGATTAGCGATATTCGAAGCGATATAACGAGAGGTAGAAAATGAGCCTAAGTGAGAGGGAGATATTGTGTGATAGACAATATAAATGGCTACACAACGGCGAAAATAGTGGTGAAAATGGAGACCGGAGGTGGCCGTAAAACGCGCACGAAGTCGGCACGGAGCTGCTATTTTCTGCTGACTGCTACGGTCGAGCGATGTCTCGGAAGTTATCGAGAGAGATAAAAAATGAGTTAGAGCATGATACAAATTGGAGGTGATAGGAAACATGTAGGGCTACTCACCAAAGAAGAAATCAACGGAAACGGAGATCAGAGGTGATCGAAAAGTACGTTCAAAGTTGGCATAAAATTATAGTTTTCTACAGTGCAATTGCTCGCCGTTCGGGTTTGTTCTTCGCTGTTCGGAGCCTTTCGCCACTGTCCGGCCTTGCCGGAGGTGGGAGGAGGTTGTCGGGGTCATCGAGGCGTCTCAGTGGGCTCCGACGGGGCTGAGGTAGCCGACGATGGAGGCTTGGGGTGTGCAGGCGGAGGATCGGGGCGAGCGGGTGATGGCTCGGGTCTGGGGTGGCTGCGAGGGGCGGCGCAGGAGGATCGGCTAGCAGTGAGCTCGAGGGCGAGAGGGGATGAGGTTGGAGGTTGAGTATTGGTCGGGGAAGAGAACGAGGGTGGCTGGGTGTTTGCGTGAGAGATAGAGAGAGAAAACAGAGGAGAGGTATAAGGAAAAGGGGGTGGCTGGGGTTTTTTTGGGAAGAAGAGAAGGAGAGAGAGATGAAATATATATATGTATGTATATAATTAGGGTTTTGGGAATTAAACGAAAATAATTAAAATAAATAATTACGGATATTTAAAATTAAACTAATTACAGAATAATTATCTACAAATAGAAACGTACATATTGTGCTAATACAGCAGTTGATACAAAATAGTCAAAATATACGCATATAGTACAATTAAACGATAATAATTAATAAATAAAATATATTTACTTACATTTAAAATCAAATAATTATGGAATAATTATTTACACGATAAAACGTACCGGTTGTATTAATACAATTGTTAATACACTAGTAGAAATAATACAACAAATTATATAAATAATACGTAATTAATAATACAATGTATTATAAAAATATACGTAATAATAATAATAATACCAAGTATTATCTAAAATAATACGTAATAGTATCGGTAACTTAACAGATAAATTCCAAAAAATTTTACTACACTAAATAAATTTATAAATATTTAAAATCATTTAAATAAATATAAAACTTAGACTTTAAATCATAGAAAATTGTGAAATTCGAGAAAAATATAAATACTCTTTTAAAAATCATAATTAAATATTTTAAAATATTAGAAAATTATTTTAACTAGTATCAAAATTCACGGGCCTTACAGTTTTAAATTAGTTCCGAGTTCTAAAACTCATTATAGTTATTCTCAAACTTACCATGCAAGTTCTCCTCAACCTCAAGTCAAGAGAAAAATATCGTGTTCCAACAAGGTGAAGCATTCGGATCGTCAACAGAAAGCAAACTCGACAAGAATATCGAGTGACGCATTTCATTGACACCAAGAAGAACCCACGTTAAACAAAAGGAAATGTCTCCGTCGATCATTCTCTCTTTTGTAAATCGGGAATCCGATACAAGAAGGTTGTATTTTCTTTTTCTAAGTTGTTAGAGAGATTGCATTGAGAGAATTATAACCCATTATTTTTCTAAGTCTGTTAGGGAGAATAATACAAATTCATATTCTCAATTTCTTCTTTTAATTTTCCCACTAAACAAAATATGACGGCTCCGCTGGGGACTAGTTTTACTAACGAAGAAGTGGTGGTGCAATCCGACATCTATCTCGCTGGAACAATGGTCGAGACCCTTGTTGTAGAATTTGACCAAGCCAAGTATGAAGAGGTACTTTTCTTTGGATCCCTTAGCCCCAAAGCTGTGTGCAGGGTCCGTATGGTCTCCAAAGAGACTAAAACTATTGCTGAACCACCAAAAGAGGTCCTCCCTTTTGGACTACATGGATCAGATAGCCCCTCCTCTAAAGGAGTGGGCTTAGCCTCTGTTGGACTCGTCAAATGAGTCGAAGATCTCATGACTGCGTCAAAGCAACGTGTATCGGGTCAGAAGAGGCCCATTGCGGCGACAAGCTCCATCAACATAGATGATATCGCTGTAAAAGCCTTAAGACAGGCTAAGAAGAATGTTGCTCGATTGAGGAGAAGATCCTTGCGATGAGCTTATCTTCGAGAGAGCCGATCTCTCAATCAACACGAACTCCGTGTTTGTGAGCCTCAACTTGAGCGCTGCATTGATGAGCCCAAATACGAGCCGTGTATAATCGACCTAAAACGTAGCCCTCAGGGGCACGTTCTAAAATCAAAAGCAATCCTTAGGGATGCGTTTCAACATCAGGATGCAGCCCCAAGGACGCGTTTTAACTTCAAAACGCGACCCTCGGGAAACGTTTCCCAAACTGAACATAGCTCTCCGGAGCGTGTTCTAGATTCTAAACATATGTCTCAGGACTGTGTTGATCCATTAGATTATAAATTCTTACTAACAAAACACAGATCTCTGTCTAGTGTTATTCGAACAGAACGCGATGTGGTCTGTTGTGTTCAAAGAGATCGACCTGGATTCAAGATTCATGTTCAACGACAACCAGTCCCATCCAGTGATGGGCAGGGGGTTCCATCTCCAACCTCACGTTCTGTGAGAGAATCTCCCAAGTATCTAACTTAAGAGAGTTGCTTTCTAGGGAAAGACCAGTGCAATGAGCCGGTTATTCATGTCAATGTGAGTGGCTTATTTCTGCAGTTCTCTCATAATGCTAACATTGTAGTTTAGCATCCCGACGATCGGTATTCGACCGATTGACAAACGTCGCCTAACCTACCAAGCGACGACGACACTACAGGAAGAAGGCTACAGAAACTGAATATCCTGCAATTACTATCAATGTAATTGGCAGAGGGAAAGCCTCAGCTCCTAGCTCTAATGACTCGAAAACAAGTTGTTCACCGACTGTCAGAGAAATCTGCAAAGAGTTCGAAGGGATATACCAACACACCCGGACTCGGACATGAGCCATTCCTCCTGTTAATTATAAACGATTGGCTAAAGGAGCAACTTCTTATGATGAACACTCGGCCATCGTGGAGTCTCCATCCTCAAGTTCTTTCGTAGCTCATAGGAATTTTGTTTACATGACAGGGAGCTCAGAAGACCTGGCGAGGAGGTTCGATGAACATCATGCCATGCTCCAGGGTCAACAAGAGACTCTCAATCAATTATGAGATTTGATGACTCAGCTTGTCACGAAAAATGTCAAAAAAGCTGAATCTTCCCGAAAGACAAAGTCGTCAAAAGGGAAAGATAAGGTAAACGAGAATTTGGACCATGAAGCTCACAGCATAAAGTCTACCTCTAAGGAAGAGAAAGAGAGCGAGAATGAGCACCATCCTCAGACGGTCAAGATGGAGGAATTGGAAACTTGCCACAATGCAATTGCCAATAGGAGCGAGCTCCAAGACGATGGAGTAGTGCGGCCTTATCCTGCAGAATGGGACACAACTCCTTATCCTCCGAAATTCAAAGCTCTGACTCTACAAGCTTTTGACGGCACGAGGATCGCTGAATCAACACATCTATTACTTCAAGTCGTAGATTTAAGATGTGATAGCGAACGATGACATATCGACACGTTTGTTCATTAGCACCCTTAAGGGGTTGCATTTGAATGGTTCATGAAGTTGCGTGCTGGGTCTATTCAGAAATGAGTAGATCTAGAAAGGCTTTTCTTAGCCAAGTTCTTCGAAGATGATTCAGAAGTCTCTGTCCCGACCCTTCTCACCACCAAGCAAAGGAATGGAGAATCCATAAAGACCTTTGTGGAAAGGTTTCGAAGTGTGGTCCTACGATGCCCATTAGGTATGACACAATCTACTTTGGTGGAAACTTACAGGCACAACTTGCAGACCCATCTCCTGGCTCAAATGGGAGTAGCAAAATGTCGCTCCTGGAAGCAATTGGTCTCACAAGGAGAGAATACAGAAGAGATCGTTGCCCGAGTCAGAGCTGAAGAAGCTAACAAGCCAAAGCCACAAGCACAACGCAACCAAGGAAATGCTCCTAGATCCAAGGGAAAGGAGACTCTGGTCGCCAATACCAGCACCCGAGAGCCACCTACGAAACAAGGTAAGACATAATAGAGAGCGTCCAAGCAGTACTCTTTCAAAGAGGAACACATGGACACCTTATTCCAGCTCCTTCGGAAGAACAACAAGCTGAAACTTCGTGAAGTGAAGAAACCCGAAGCAGGAAAAGTAGATGACCCTAACTACTGTTAGTATCACAAAATGCTAGGACATCCAACGAGGAGATGTTATATCTTTAAGGATATTCTGCAACACCTGATCGATACTAATATACTCAAGCTGAAGCCAGAATAGAAGATTGTATCCACCAATTTGATATCGAATCAGTTTGGAGATTTTCCTCCTGTAGAGGCTGTGGATGGTGTTATCCCTATCCCTAAGGGAAAAATACACATGAAGAATACTGACCTGCATGGTTAGAAGGATAAAGATGGGGTCTGAGATGGGGACGACGGCGGGCTGGTGGGGCTGATCTTAGGGCGGAGGTCGAGGTTGGTGGAGGCGTTGAGAAGGACTGAGGCAAGTAGGGCTACTGGAGTTGGGCGGTTGAGGGTGGTGGCTGGCGGTGTAGGCGGCGGCGGGTGAGAGAATGCGAGCAGAGAGAAGATCACAGTGGCAGCGGTCGCTGGGAGAAGAGAGCGAGAGGAGAGATAGAAGAAGAAAGAGAGGTTGCGGGTTGAAGAGCTCGGTGGTGGGGAGGAGGGCGCGTGTTCGGGTGGCAAGAGGGGTGATGCTCGGTGGTTGGCTGGCCGGATGCGAGGGGGAAGCGGCGGGTCTGTGTGAGAGGGAGAGGGAATATGGGTACGGGGCGGCGGGTTTGGGAAGAAGGAAGAGAGAGAGAAAATGAAAATTGTATATATATATATATATATATACATATATATATATATATATATATATATATATATATATATGAATGGGATTAAGGTTTTGAAAATAATTTAAAATAATAATAATCATAAAAAAATTAAATAATTATGTGAAATTATCTACACATCAAAACATACCAGTTGTAGTAATATAACCGATAATACACAACAGTAGCAACAGTAGAATTAATACAAGAAATTATACAATTAAACAAGAATAATTAATAAAAAATATAATTACTTATATTTAAAATCGAATAATTATAGGATAATTATCTACGTGATAAAATATACCAGTTGTGCTAATACAACCGATAATATACAACAGTAGAAATAATACAACTAATTATACAATTAAACAAAAATAATTAATAAAAATATAATTACTTTCATTTAAAATTAAATAATTATGGGATAAATATCTACAAATTAAAACGTACCACTTGTATTAATACAACAGTTGATACACAATAGAAGAAATAATATAACAAATTATACAAATAATACGTAATTAATAATACAACGTATTATATGAAATAATATATAATAATAATAATAATACAACGTATTATTCAAAATGATATGTAATAGCATCGATAACATAACGAATAAATTTCAGAAATTTTTACTACACTAAATAAATTTATAAATATCAAAATCATTTAAATAAATATAAAACTTGGACTTTAAATCCTAAAAAATTGTAGAAAATCGAGAAAAATACAAATACTCTTTTAAAAATAATAATTAAATATTTTAAAATACCAGAAAATTATTTTAACTAGTATCAAAAATTCATGATCCTTACACTCTTCAGTATTTAGTTGTTTAGTTTTGTATAAGGGCATATTGACCCAAATATTATGTCTTGGATGATATTTACTTGTGATACAGATATTTTGTTCTGAGTTTGTCTATTATATTCTCGTTATCTATGATTGAGGACCCGTGCCTTTGTATTTTTGTCTTGACGCTTAGTGTATTAGGTTGAGGAGACATGTTTATTTTTATTTATTCTCTTTAATCTAATATGTCGCGGGCTTGTTCACGTTCTGATTCCCTGGTATTTTGGGAAGCGTGGCGTGACACACATATTCATCAAAGTCTACGTATTCAATATCGTAGCGGGCTGTTATTAATAACGCTAAAATCCATGTCTCACACGTATGAGGGATATTATATCGATCCCTAATTAGAGACAAGCTGACGCCTAATACGCGTCGCTGGTTAGTCTTTTCTCGTGAAAATAACAAAGCATATGTATTCAATATCATAGCACCAAGCCTAAAAGAGTTTATTCTTTTAGCACAACATTACATGTCGAACGGACTTAGACAATTTACATATTAGCCTGATTTCAAACGGTAATCGCTAAAGGCACATTAAATTTGTTGATGGCTGAAGATTTGCTAAAAAATTCTATTGTGATCAACAACATACGGGTCCTGTGTAGCAAAGTTCTACATTCAGGTTCATGATACATTCAAAATAGATATGTGAACCATTATTCAACAATAGATCTCAAACCAATTTAGGGATCCAAAGATTCTGAAAATTCGTTCCAGTCAACCGTGAACTTTCTCACTTTGGAGGGGGGTCTGTAGGTTGTCTAAAAAATTACTGCAAATAGCTGATCCCCATCAAACACCAATGATGGAAGTTACAATCTGATAACTTCCGCATCAACAACTCGACGATGAAGGTTACAATCAAATAACTTTCACATCAACAAATGAAGGCTACAATTAGAAGATTTTTACATAGATCGATGTAGGCTGTCTAAAAATCACAACAGATAGATGATCCTTGTCAAACCTCGATCAACAATCTTGACTAAGAAGGTTACAATCAAACGAATTTTATGTCAACAAATGAAAGCTGTAAGTGGAGGACTTTTCACATAGATCGAGAGGAGTTATAATTCAACGATCCTTCCAACGACTAATGAAAACTCTATTCATTGGCCTTTACCATCAATTGTGAGAGTTACAATCTGACGACTTTCACAACTCAAAATAATTAAAGTGAAGATTACTGAACAAGGGTCTTTACAAAGCTTTACAGAAGAGGTTACAAGTCATTAGCCCCTTCTAAACGCAAAATCCACCTTTGCGTTTTAGTTTTTGAAACGCAGGCGATCCCTGCATTTTCGATCTTCAGCAAACGAAACGCAAGAGGCCCGTGCATTTTCAATCTTCAGCAGATACCCAACTCTACATCTCAAGTCTAAGACACAGAGTTAGGACTCAGAACGCAAGCTGCCCCTGCGTTTTCAATTCTCAGCAAGCACCCAACTCTGTGTCTCGAGTCTAAGACGCAGAGTTAAGACCTATAACGCTGATTTAAGCGTTTGACTTGTTCAAACACAAGCTGAACGGCCTTAGAACCATTTATCCCACGTTTTGAGGGATTTTCGCCCATGTTGGAGCGGATTTAGGGGTTGGTTACACCTCTTACCCCCTATAAATAACCACATTACTTAACTGAGTAAGGGGTTAGATTTTTCGAGATCAGATCATCTATGAGATCAGCTAGAGAGAGGTTCTTGGTAACAAAAAGATCTTGGAGCATTCATCAGCAGCAAAGGATCAGGATACTTGGCCTATTAATCGATTATTCAGTTCAACAACTCTTTTTCACAGAGTTTATTACTCGTCCTGAGTTATAGAACTCGTTGAAGAGTTCTTAATCATACTTGCCACACAAGTTAGTTGTTTCAGTAAGACAAGACGTTCGGATTATCAGTGGAGAGCAAATTTGATGCGAGCATTCGAATAAGGCACTCCATCGCCATCGTGAAGAACCCAGAATTAAACAAATGGGAGAATTCAGATCAATCCTCCTCTATTTTGTAATCAGAAATCCAAATTGTAATTAAGATTGAGAGAATACAAATCAAATATATTTCTGTTAATTTTTTCTTTTTACTATAAATTTTTTACCAAACAAAAGATGGTGACTCCGCTGGGGACAAGCTTCTCTGACGAAGAAGTGGTGGCGCAATCCGACGTTCATCTCACTGGAACGATCGTTGAAACTCTCGTTGTAGAGTTTGATCAAGCCAAGTACAAGGAAGCCCTCTCCTCTGGATCGCTTAGCCCCAAAGCTAGGCACAACACCTGCAAGATCTCCAAAGAGATCACAATTGCTGCTGAATTACCAAAAAACCCTCTCCTTTGGCCAAGATTCAACAAATAGCCCCTCCTCTAAAGGAGTGGGCTTAGACTCTGTCAAACTTGTTCAGCAAGTTGAAAACTCCACTCCCGCGTCAACACAGTGTGTAATAGGTCGTAAAAGGGCTATGATGAAGGAAAGTCTGATCAACGCCGATGACATTGTTGCCCATGCGTTGAAGCAAGCCAAGAAAAATGCCGCTCGATGAAGGAGAAGATCCATACGGCAAGCACACATGCGAAACAACCGATCTATTGCCCAACGCAAAGATCATGTTCTTGAGTCTCTGTCCAAGTACTGCATCTCTACCTCTGAACGCACACTTTGTGGTAACGAGCCCAATTACGGACCTCGTGTAATCTAACTTAAACGCGATCCCCAGTGGTGCATTGTTCAATCCAGACGCATACCTCAGGGGTGCGCCTCCAAAGAAAAACACAACTCTCATGAATGCGTTATAGAACCAAAATGCGCACCTCAGGAGTGCATTTTCAAAAGTGAACGCATGCCTCAATGATGCGTCTCAAAATTAAAACGTGACTCCCAAAGGCATGTTCAATCAACCAAATGCACACCTCAAGACTGCGTTCAACCAAAACATGACCCTCAGAGTTCTGTTTTATCAACCAAACACAGGCCTCGGCCTAGTGTTTATAAATCCAAAAGCGACCTTCGCGCTTATTCTCTAGAACGCGACATGGTCCGTCAAGTTCAGAAAGACCAACATGGATTTAGGATTCATGCTCATCAAGAACCAATCTTACCCACTCAGGGGCAGGGGGTGCCATCTCCGTAGTCACGATCAGAGGAAAAAATTTCATCCTAAGTCTCTGACTTGCAAGAATTGCTATCGAGGGGGAGACCTGCCCAACAAACAACTCATTCATGCTAATGTGAACGACTTATTTCTGTAGTCCTCTCAGAGTGTCACTGCTACGCGTCTGTGCCTCGGCAATCAGTATTTAACCGATTGACGAACGTTGCTAGACCTGCCAAGCGACAATTGTTTGCATCGAAAGTTGATGTATTCATTGCGGTATTCATTACAACTTTAGTCGTTACAATGAAACAAAAAAAGATAGTCTTTTTATAAGACTTTTACACAATGAAAACAAAAGTTACAACTCTCGTCAAAACAAACACAGGGAGATTGTTTATCGGTCTTCTGCTTACGTGGGATCTTTGCATGTGCCGGGGTTTATCCGTGGATGACCGTCGATTAGATCCGGTTGCTGAAAATTCGATAGAGCTCCTACCTCACCAAGAATGTATTTGCTTGAAGCGCTAAAATCGACCAAGTAAAATCAGTAGCTCTTCTTGAGATTAAGACCAAGCATAATCTCAAGAAACGGTGGAATCAGGCTTCAGATCCTTCGAATAGCTCATTCTTTATGCTGGAGTTCACCGGGATCTTGCTAACCCTCGCTGAAATTCATGGTTCTTGGCTCTGGAGTTCGACAGCACCTTCTCGTCTTGATAATAAATCCGCCCCCGCTGAAATGAACCCCCGAGCTCGTATTTATAGGCTTCGGTTGGGGGTTTTTGAATGAGAATAAATGATTCGTCCTTATCTTCAGTTAATAACTGATTAACCATGTTAGAGGATGATATCAGATTAGTTTGGATGCTCAGGAATGACCAAATCCTAAGAAAAACTATCAAAAACCGAACCGGGGTCGAAACAGCACGCGGGGGCGAATCTGAACCGCGCTTGCGCGGGTCGGATGGATCCGACCCGCGCCGGCGCGGGTCGGTTGTGTCCGACCCGTGCCGGCAAGGGTCAGTTGAGTCCGACCCGTGCGGGCGCGGGTCAGTTTGGTCCGCCCCATGCGGCGCGGTTTTGGCTTCGCTAATTTTTGTGTTTTCTGGTTCTTCCGGGACTTGTATTTTCCACCGTTTTACGTAATTGATCATCTTGTTGACTTGTACACTTCGTGCGATTTGTCCGATGCGAGTAATTTGACCAACGCGTGCGAGTTGATGGACAGACACGTGTTGATTGATGCGCGTGAGCTGATTGACGCGTGCGAGCTGATTGACGGGCGCACGTTGATTGATGAGCACGAACTGATTAACGCGCATGCGTATATTGACCGACATGCTCGATTTGACCGATGCGCGCGAGTTGATTGTTGATCGCGCGTTGATTAATGTACGTGAGCTGATTGACACGCGCGTGTTGACCGACGCGCACGAGCTGATTGATAAGCGTGCAAGCCACTCGGTTCGCCGTTTTGCTTCAGGTGCTTGTCGACGTCAGATAATCCTCTTGACTCGGATAACAATGTTCATCATCTTCTCTCTGTCTCGAGCTGTGTGCGGACACCCATAGACATTTTTAGACACCTACAGATACCCCCTCTAAAGTATTTCAGACTCTTTCTTTTATAGAGGAGTCTGGAATGCTTTGGATAAGATAGACCATCTCCTCAATTTCGTAGAGTGACCTTGAACTATCTCAATTCTTAACTTCTTCAACCTTCAATCTATTCATTGTTTCGTCGAATAGATGAAGTTCTTCCGGCGCTGCGTTTATCGTCTGACCGTTGTCGAAATCTTGAACTGAGATTGGTGTGTAAGATTCTGAACTTAGCTCGTGTCATTGAGTTGACTTTGAACTGATCATCTCCGTTGGGAATTCATATCTGATTGTAATTGAAATCCTTAGAGTTATCTTTTGCCTTATTTTGACGAAATTGCTGATGCATTGACCGGCATTGACCTTTACTGTAACGCATTGTGCGGCGTTGATTTTTGTTGTAGTCTACACAGTTTAAGCTCTTAAGACGTTGGAGCGTGGCGGTCCCAAATATTGGGCTACAGGACCAACTATTTTAAGTTGATTCGTCTGCATGTATGGATCTTATCCTGAAGTTGTTGGATGTTCAAATCACGAGACTAATTAATGAAGGTGATGCATCAATGACTCTCATATTTATAGGATTTTTGGCAAATCCCCAGCCCTCAACGGTTTTGGTGAGCCTTTACCGACTACCGTTTGAGTCGGGTTAGCATACGAATTGTTTAAGTCTGTTCTACATGTAACGTTGTGCTAAGAGAGTTAGCGCTCTTAGTGCTACGATATTAAATACGTAGACTTCATCTTTCTCATGGGAATAGACTACATGGCCGCATGTATCATATGCAGACTCAGGATTTTTGGCAAATCCTCAGTCATCAATAGATTTGACATGCCTTTACCGATTACCGTTTGAATCGGGCTTACATGCGGATTGTTTAAATCAGTTCCGCATGTGACGTTGTGCTAAAAGAGTTAACGCTCTTAATGCTACGATATTGAATACGTAGACTTCGTCTTTCTCATGGGAATAGACTACCTGGTAACGCGTGTTAAGTGCTGACTCATCCTTAAAATTCAGGATAAAAGTCCCCAGACTCGGATTCTGGTGTCTTCTTCAATCGGTGAAAGACTAAAATGGAAACGCGTGTTAGGCATTGACTTATCCCTACTCAGGATTCGGGATAAAATTCCTCATGCATAAAAGGCATGGATTTTTGTTGCTACGATAGTGAATACGTAGACTCGATCATTTTTACGGGAACGAATTACCCAGCAACACGGGTTAAGCGCTGACTTATCCCTACTTAGGCTTTGGGATAAAATGCCCCAGACTGGATTCTGATATCTTTTTCTATCGGTGAAAGACTAAATCGGCAACGCGTGTTAGACGTAGGCTTATCTCTGTTTAGAAGTCGAGATAAAGTTCCCCGCATGTGTTAGGCGCGGATTTTGAAGTTATAATGTTAAAATATTATGTCTTCTCTTAGGGTAAAGACGAACCCAAAATGGGAGAGGAAGAATTTTATATTCTATCTCCCGAAACCGAAGAGGAAGAATTTTATATTCTATTTTCAGTGCAGAAGAAACTCAAAGTGGGATTTTCACTTCAAGAATCTGGGCAGGTGAAATTAAGAGTGGGATCTCCACTCCGAGAATCGAAAAGATTCGGATAACCCTAACTGTCGGAAGGTTTGATTACAGAACTAAAAATGAATTTCTCGTTTATCAAGAGTGAATTATGGTTTTGGCCCTAACTGTAGGAAGGTTTGACCAAGCGGGAGTTTGAGGTGACCTTAACTGTAGGAATGTTTGATCACTCGATTTGAAAGTGGACCTCTCGTTCATTAGAGGAATCAAGAGGGGATTTTGGTTTTGGTCCTAACTGTGGGAAGGTTTGACCGAGTGGGAGGATTGAGACGATCCTAACTGTAGGAAGGTTTGATTGCTCAATTTGTAGACCTCTCGTTCATTAGAGGAATCGAGAGGGGATTTTGGTTTTAGCCCTAACTGTGAGAATGTTTGACCGAGTGGGAGGTTTGAGACGATCCTAACTGTAGGAAGGTTTGATCGCTCAATTTGTGGACCTCTCGTTCATTGGAGGAATCGAGAAGGGGATTTTAGTTGTGGTCCCAACTGTAAGAAGGTTTGACCAGGTTAACAGTGGGAGTAATAGTACAAATCACAGTGGGAGTGTTGACTTGTACAAATCACTCAGAGGGGGTTCCTGATGTTAAGTGAGGAATACTTAACACCGAGGGGTTTGACAATCATCAATGTTAAGTGCACAGACGCATCAAAAGTTTGAGCGAATTTAACCAGAAGGAATTTTAATGGTCCCACCATCAATTAGTCTGATCGGTGGGGATTTAGTGTTTATCACTTCGTTTGTAATGATCGGATTATCCCTAAGAAAATTACATGTAGCATTCTTCCGGGAACTTCCCGTTACATAAATCATCCACCCCCAGCTTCCTTTGCAGAACTGGTTCGGACATTATATTTAGTTACATGACCGGGTTATCCTTAAGAATATTAGCGTAATATTCTCCAGGAACTTCCCGTCAAAAGTGAGAAACAGTTTAGACTCGTGTGCCTATTGGAGTATTAAGAAGCAGCTTATACTCGTATACTTGTCGGAGTGTCGCCAATCTTATTTGGCTTATCCCAGCGTTATGACGCCGTCTTCAACCAAGGTTTGGATGCTATTCTTGATAGCAAAGCAATCCTTGGTGGGATGAAGGACCCTCCTATGGTATGCCTAGTACTTTGGATCTGCAGTGTTGTCAGCTTCCTCCTGATTTGTGATAGGTGGTAGTTTGATCTTGTTATTTTTAAGGAGGGATTCGAAGATGGCTGGAACGTCTTCGTCCTTGAAGGAGTACTCTTTTTGGAGTCTTGAACCCGAAGTCTTCTGTTGTTTTTGGGGTTGCTGTTACGACATCTGATTAGCATCAACAGCTGCTGCAGGTGTTTTCCCTTTACCACGGGAGGCGAAATTTGATTTCGGAGAGTTAGTCGTTAGTTGGCTTCTTTCGGATTTCTTCCTTCTGAGAAGCATTCGGCCTGCTCTCCGTGCACATTCAACTCTTTCTAGTTATTAGACAGTGCTACTCCCATAACTTTCAACATGTCCAAAGAAAGGTTGTTGTGACAGGTTTGGAGGATGAAGTCCTCTGTGATCGGATCTCGGTCGTTCATCGCCTTATTCCGGAAGCGCTTGACGAAGTCGTCGACCGTTTCATCGTCTTGTTGCTTCTCATCAAAGAGTGTCCTGATTGACACTTCAGCATCATCATCAAAGAAGTGAGCGAGAAACAGGTTCTCCAGGTCATCCCAGCTGTTGATGCTTCCAGACTTGAGACGGCGGTACCAATCAAAGGCGGGCCCGCGAAGGGTGCCAACTAATGACCAAACCATTAAGCCTTCATTACCGGAGATCATACCCAAGTGGGATTTAAAATAGATCAAATGCTGAGTGGGCGAACCCTTCCCATCGAATGGTGTGAAGTTGATCAAGTTGAACTTCACCGGATATGGTATTGGATCCTACTCTCTCAGGTAAGGATACGAGATACCGATCCTCTTTATCTCTTGAGTAGACATCAGAGCATTGACTTTGCTCTTAAGATCTTTTATCTTCGCATCCTCGCTCGTATCGGGCCTCGAACGATTTAAAAGAGGAATAACGCGGCCACCCCCGGCATTATCATCTTCGGTGGAACCACCCCTAGCGTCATTATCTTTAGTGGAGTCACCCCCAGTGTTTTGGTCAATGGGAGGGTTATCAGCATTGAGGTGTTCATCTACATATGAATCACTATTTGCTTGGTTAACAATGTTGCGACGGCTGGATTCACTAAGTTGATTTGACAAAGCTCGGATTTGTTGGTCGTGTTCTTCCCTCATCCGTTGCATAGCCATTTCCATTTCGAACTTGAAGTTTTCTTTTTGCTTGGCCAAGGCATCCTCAACCATTTTGGCTACTTTCTTGGTGTTAATCATAAACACTTCCCGGGATTCCCCCGGGCTGGATACCATTTTATCAGAAGCGACTACAGAGTTGGCATCTGATGCTTCGTCATCTGCGGATAATCCCATATGCATTCACTGATAATCTCTTTGTCCAATGGTACCCGATCACAACCAGGTTAGACGATGAGATATGAGTAGATCAGAACTAGAAGGTCGAGTCGACTCTCCCCTCCCAGCCATTTTAACTGTGACTGCGAATTGTTCAGGTTCGACCGCTTCCAGCTGAAGTCGAGACATCAGTCGAGCTATTCCCGAATTAACTCTTCTTCCTAGAGAAAAATCGAGACTAGAACCACTAGAAACAATCGGGGACTTTCCCTTACTGACCATATTGATGGTAATTTCTGGGAATTCGTCATCTCGAACAGCCGATCGTTTCTCACAGAAACGCTCTGGTTTGTACTTGGTCGTTCCGTTGGAGATCCTCTTGAATACCGAGACCCTCTGTGGAGCGATCTTGGGGCAGCTACACGCTGATAAGACTACCTTGATAATCTTAGCGCACGGGCAGTGAGACTCTGATTCTCGAGTACTTCTCTTTCGGGACTTGTTCGTACCGCCAGCCTGATAGTACAACTCGTCGATCAGATGACCGGAGCAACCTATCGTGTGTTGGCATGACTTTTCTGGTATAACGTTATCATCGTTAGATGAATACGTTTCTTTCACGGGGCTTGCTGCTTTATTAGCATTCTCAAGAGTCACGTGTTTAGAACCACGCTTTTGGGAGCGCAAGATCTCAACGGGCTCCTGGTCTTGAATACACATCCCCAGGCGGGTGGAAACTAGAGTTTTTCCTTTATGAGAAGGCTTGAAATTGTTGCAAGGGCATGCACGACCCCCAGCTCGACGAGTTGCTCGGGGTATAGTCGCCGAACCTAAGAGTTCTTCGATCAGAAATTTGCCTCGATCTTTGTATAAAGGACCCATGCGATCCACCATCCTCATCTTGGAATGGGACAAGTCCATGCTGTCGTGAGGCTCCATCGGAGGTGCGAGACTCGAAGTGATCGACGAAACATGTACAGAACATCTTCTGTCTTTACCCTGGCACGGGTCAGACTTGAGTGACCCGCGGGTTGGAGGGTCGGATACAGGTGACCCGCAAAGTGGAAGGTCGGATCCAAGTGACCCGCGATTTGGAGGGTCGGATCAAAGTGACCCGCGAAATGGAGGGTCGGATCCAAGTGACCCGCGAAATGAAGGGTCGGATCCAAGTGACCCGCGATTCTCGATCTTTTCGGCCGCCATCTTGGACTTTGGCCTCCAAACTTGGTGTAGTTTTTGTGGCTTCTTTTCCACTTCTTCCCTCTGCAACCTTTTGCCCTCTTGCGTAAGAATTTGCGCGTGCGCAAGCAGTACGCGGTACTTTTTGATCCGCTCTTCAAGAGTTGAACAGGTATTTTTGACTTGTACCCATTCACTTATTGGTTATTTGGAGGAGGGGGTATTTGTCCGTTGTTGGGGCACTTGGCGTTGCCTAATTTTCAGATCCGCCTCGTAACGGATCCCGTCAATTGACTCCAAAGCCCTAACGAGTTGGCACACAATGCGTTGGCGCTGCCTTTGGCGGGCTCTCTTCGATAAAGTGGGCGCGCCTTCTGTAGTCAACTCTTTAATTGAGGAGGAGTTCAGATCTGCAGATCCGGACTCGTTCGAGGCCGGAAGGGCGTTGCAAGGTTCAGCTACCGTAGCAACGGGGACGTTGATCTTTCTGTGCTTGCGAGGAGCGGAGGATATAGAGGAGGAGGACGAGAGGTATTCTTCATACTTCTGTTGGTCGAACTCGTATTCGACTACCTCTTCAACCGGGATCTTATCATCGGTTGCGACACGACGGCCTCAGCAGCGAGACCGTTGGCTCCCACTGTGGTCGTCAGTTTGTTTGTGTCAAAAGTTGATGTATTCATTGCGGTATTCATTATAACTTTAATCGTTACAATGAAACAAAAAAAGATAGTCTTTTTATAAGACTTTTATACAATAAAAATAAAAGTTACAACTCTCGTCAAAACAAACGCAGGGAGATCATTTATTGGTCTTCTGCTTGCGTGGGATCTTTGCCTGTATCGGGGTTTATCCGTGGATGATCGTTGATCAGATCCGGTTGCTGAAAATTCGGCAGAGCTCCTAACTCACCAAGGATGTATTTGCTTGAAGCGCTGAAATTGACCAAGCGAAATCAGTAGCTCTTCTCGAGATTAAGACCAAGCCTAATCTCAAGGAACGGTGGAATCGGGCTTCAGATCCTTCGAATAGCTCCTTCTATATGCTGGAGTTCGCCGGGATCTCACTAACCCTCATCGACATTCGTGGCTCTTGGCTCTGGAGTTCGACAACACCTCCTCGTCTTGATAATAAATCCGCCCCCGCTGAAATGAGCCCCCGAGCTCGTATTTATAGGCTTTGGTTGTAGGGTTTTTGGATGAGAATGAATGATTCATCCTTATCTTCAGTTAATAACTGATTAGCCATGTTAGGGCATGATATTAGATCAGTTTGGATGCTCAGGAACGACCAAATCCTGAGAAAAATCGTTAAAAACCGAACCGGGGTCGAAACAACGCGCGGGGGCGAATCTGACCCGCGCTTGCGCGGGTCGGACAGATCTGACCCGTGCCGGCACGGGTCAGATCATTCCGACCCGCACGGGCGCGGGTCAGTTTGGTCCGTCCCGCACAACGTGCTTTTGGCTTCGTTGATTTTTGTGTTTTCCGGTTCTTTCGGGACTTGTATTTTCTACCGTTTTGCATAATTGATCGTCTTGTTGACTTGTACGCTCCGTGCGATTTAACCGACGCGTGCGATTTGACCGACGTGTGCGAGTTGATTGACGGACACACGTTGATTGATGCGCGTGAGCTGATTAACGCGTGCGAGCTGATTAACGGGCGCGCGTTGATTGATGAGCGTGAACTGATTGACGCGCGTGCGTATATTGACCGACGTGCTCGATTTGACCAACACGCGCGAGTTAATTGTTAGGCACACGTTGATTGATGCATGCGAGATGATTGACACGCGCGTGTTGACCGACGCGCGCGAGCTGATTGATAAGCGTATAGGCCACTCGGTTTGCCGTTTTGCTTCAGACGCTTATCGGCGTCAGATAATCCTCTTAGACTCGGATAACGACGTTCATCGTCTTCTCTCCATCTCGAGCTGTGTGTGGACACCCATAGGTATTTTTAGACACCTACAACAATATCATAACAAGAGGAAAATCCCTAAAGCTGAATATCCCGAGGTCACTATCAATGTGATCGACAGAGGGAAAGCCTCGGCTCCCAGTTCTGACGAATCAGAAAGAAGCCACTCCCCGTCTGTCCAGGAAATCTATGATGAGTTTGAAGGAATATATCACCGCATTCGAACCCAGACAGGAGCTATCCGCTCGGTTAATTATCAAAAGTTAGCCAAGGGGATTACTTCAGATGATGAACATTCAGCAATTGTTGATTCTCAATCATCAAGCTCCATCGTGACACGTGAGTCTCCCGTTTACTTGACTGGAAGTTCTGATGATTTAGCCAAGATGGTTGATGAACATCATGTCATGCTCCAGATACAGCAGGAGACACTTCTTCAGGTGAAGGACATGCTGGCCCAGCTCCATGCAGAAAGACGCCAAAAGCATGAATCATTCCGGAGGACAATTTCAAAGGGAAAACAGAAGGCACATGAGAATTCAAAACATGAAACTCACAACTTGGAGTCTTCATCTGAAAATGAGAAGGAGATGGAAAGAGAACCAAATCCTCAGTCATCTAAAGTGGATGAGCTAGAGGCTCGCCTCAATGCAATTGCCAACAGAAGTGAGCTTCGCGAGGAAGGAATAGTACGACCTTACCCTACTGAATGGGACACAGCACCCTATCCACTAAAATTTAAGGCCTCGACCGTGCAACCTCTCGATGGTACATGATCGCCAAACCAACACATTTACTATTTCAAGTCACAGACTAGAGACATGATGGCAAATGACGCTATCCTGACCCGATTATTCATTGGCACCCTTAAGGGAGTTGCCTTCGAGTGGTTTATGAAACTGTCTACTGGGTCTATTCAAAAATGGGTAGATTTGAAAAGGTTTTTCTTAGGTAGACTTTTCAAAGATGATACAGAAGTGTCCATCCGAACCCTTCTTGCCACCAAGCAGAGGAAGGGAGAGTCCATCAAGACTTACGTGGAAAGATTCCGCAGCATGGCATTACGATGCCCATCAGGTATGACTTAATCCACTTTGATCGAAACTTACAGGCACAACTTGCAGACCCAACTCCTTGCTCAAGTGAGGGTGGCAGAATATTGCTCCTGAAGACAATTGGTTTCACAAGGAGAACAAGCCAAAGAAATCATTGCTCGGATCAGGGCTGAAGAAGCTACTCAACCAAAGCCGCAGCAACAACCCAACCAAAACAACGCTCCGCGGTCCAAGGGAAAGGAGACTTTGGCTGCCGATGCCAACACGCGGGCATCACTTGCCAAGCAAGGCAAAGCACCGAATCAGCAGAAAGCGCCCAAGCAATACTCGTTCAAAGAGGAGCACGTGAACACTTTGTTCCAGCTACTTCAGAAGAACAATAAATTGTAACTTCCAGAGATCAGGAAACCAGATGAGGCAGGAAAAGTCGACGACCCTAATTACTGCACTTATCACAGGTTCTTAGGACATCCTACCAGAAAATGCTATGTTTTCAAGGATATCTTGCAAAATTTGGTAAATGCCAATGTGCTTACGTTAAAGCCCGAGCAAAAGACCGTATCCACCAATTTGATATCGGTCCAGTTTGGTGATTTCTCTCCGGTAGCAGCTACATATGGTGTTGTCCCCGTCCCTAAAGGGGGAATGCACATAAAAACACTAACTTACATGGTCAGAAGGACAGGGGGTTAGTACCCCTCACTACCTCAAAAGGGGAGATTATGTGGGTCCATCCTGATCTGGTTGAAGACCAACAGTGGACGAACATCTCGTCCAAGAAGAAAAGAGGTAAGGATAAACCATTCAATATGATTAGCCCCTCAATGAATGAGAATTATGATCATCTCAAACCTCTCACCAACTCAGAAGAAGAGAGGATTATTCTTGCAACATACCCAGGAGTCAACCTTGGCACCCGGTTAGGAAAAGCTTACCTGAAAGACTATGATCAGAATGCTCAAGAAGCAGAAGAACAACACCAATACGTTGAGGGTTCTGTTCCACAAAAGTTAATTGACAAAGGGAAACAAAAGGAAACTCGGTATAATAAGAACCTTCTTCAAGAAGTTGGAGAATCGAGAACTCCTTTCCGATTCAATGTCCCGGGGCAGTTGGCCAATGTACCAGCTAGGATTACCCTGTATAAGCTCCTAATATTATCTAAAACCACCAAGGAAGCTCTGATTGAAGCTTTAACAAACACGGAAAGCTTTATCACACAAGTCACTCCGATTCCTGAAGCTTATGAAGGCTAGTCTTGTATACAGTGTCTACAAATAGCAAGAAGTTTACCCTGCATATCATTTACTCAGGAAGACATGCAAGTCAAGCACAAGCATGACAGGCCTTTGTACTATACAGGATACATTGGGTCCTTAGAAATCAGTCGTGTTCAAGTTGACCATGGCTCAACACTTAGCATCATGCCTTATAGGGCCATGCAGGTCTTAGGTATTCCCATTCATCGATTGAACACCATCCAGACCACTATCTTCGGTTTCAACGCCAACAGTACTCGACCCCTAGGGAAGATCAAGCTCAGGTGTCAAATCGGAGATCTCAAGTCCGAGGTGACTTGTTACATTATAGATGTGGACACGTCCTATAATTTATTGTTAGGACGACCATGGATTCATGCAAACCGTATTGTCTCATCTACCCTAGATCAGGTTATGAAGTATGCTAATGATGAGGGGGAAGTACGAACCCTAATTGTGGAAAAGTACCCTTTCAGAAGAGTAGAAAACTTCCACACAGATTATGTCTTCTACTCAGAATCACAGAAAAAAGAATATGTTGACAGTGGTAACGAAGCTGACATCGAGCCAGATCCTGAAGAAGATTGTCCATGGGAGTTAAACTTAAATGTAATGGGTCAGATCGAGAACAATAATAATGTGCCGAGTGAGGGCGAGTGGTGCATTAATGAAGACTTTATTTTGGTGTACTTGTCTAATGAGTCATCTAAAAATGAACAAATACAAAATGATACTGATGCAGGTACCGGCCCATGGCACACATTATGCGCTGAGGCATTACTAACATTGCCGATTAAGTCATCTTTCGCTTCAGATGAAGAAATAGAAGATGCCCAGAAGGATTTCTTCAAAGTCCCGTCCAAAAAGAAAGGATAGAAACTGATCTACTTCGGTAAAATTAAACCTGAATTACTCAAACGAGGAAGTTCAGAAGAAAATAATGGGATTCTTCAATTCCATTACCACGAACCTAATTCCATATATCTGATGAAGCGAATGAGATATAATTTTAATGAAAACAGGGTTTAAACTTACGGAAAGGAAGGCGAACACCGATTCGAATGTCCCTCACTCCCGAAGGAAAACCTTCGGATTATTATCAAAAAACTGGAAGATGTGTGGGTTATGTCACAACTCCCTCCCTTTCAGAAAATGAAACCGGTAACTGTATGTGTCATGATCATTCATCTAGAACATCATCATGGGAATCCGATGTTAGCGTCGGACCTTTCTTTAAAAGTTTGACTGTGAATATGGCTTCAACTAGTCACCCAGATGAAGATGCAGGGGGTGATGAAAGAGTTGATTGAATCGACCAATGACCCTTGGATCAAACGCCTTAATATCTTGTGTGATATGCGTTTCGAACAACGTGAGCCACCTACTGAAGATAAAGTAATCCAGGTCAATATAGGAGATGAGTCCGACTCTAAACCTATCTTCGTAAGTGAAAACTTATCACCCTCTGAGAAAGAAGATCTTATATCTCTCATTCGAGAATATATAGATGTCTTTGCTTGGAATTATGAAGACATGCCTGGCCTTGACCCAAAAATAGCCATGCATCATCTCAACATTGATCCGGATGCAAAACTCGTTAAACAACAGCAATCTAGTTTCGTGCAACGCCGGTTTCGTCCTGAGATCATGGAAGCAATCGAGTCAGAAGTCAAGAAACTTATTGTTTCAGGCTTTGTTAGAGAGGAACAACACCTTGACTGGGTAGCCAATATTATTCCAGTGCCCAAGGAAAATGGTAAGGTCCGGATATGTATTGACTTTTGTGACCATAACGTAGCTTGTCCAAAAGACGAATTTTCACTCCCCATCACGGACGTCATGATCGACAACACCTGCGGGTATGAGAGGATGCTTTTCATGGATGGATTCTTCGGGTATAATCAGATCAAGATGTATCCTGAAGATGAAAAACATACTTCTTTCAGAACACCATTAGGGGTATATTGTAACATAGTGATGCCATTTGGATTGAAAAACGCAGGTGCCACTTATCAACGAGCAATGAACGTGATCTTTCACGAGCACTTATGCAAGAAGATTGAATGCTATGTTGATAATATAGCGGTGAAAAGTCAACACAAAGGTGATCATTTCACAGACTTAAAGACAATGTTCGACATCACGCGAACACATCAACTAAAGATGAACCCGACAAAATCATTTCCTTGGGGTATCGAGCGAAAATTTCATGGGATTTATAGTTACATCCAAGGGAATTTCTCTTGATCCAGAGAAAGTTCGTGCTATCCAAGACATGTTGCCTCCGAAGAATCTTAAAGAACTCAGAGGTTTGCAAGGCAGATTGACTTACATCCAGAGATTCATATCTAATCTCTCAGGACGATGCCAACCTTTTTCTAAGCTCATGAAGAAGGGAGTATCCTTCGTTTAGGATGGAGATGATCAGAAAGCATTTGAGGAGATTAAGAGATACATCACTCAACCGCCGGTGCTTGTGGCCCCGATATCGGGAAAACCATTCATGTTATATGTAAGAGCTATGGATCATTCTCTTGGAGCTTTATTAACCCAAAATAATGACCAAGGGAAAGAGCATGTAATCTATTACTTAAGTAGGACCATGATGGGAGCCGAACACCAGTATAATCCGGTTGAAAAGGAATGTCTCGCTTTGGTATTTGTTGTCCAAAAGATGCGATATTACCTGGTTGGACAAACAATTCATGTCATCTCTAAGGTAAATCCTTTAAGAGTACTCATGACGAAACCATCCTCTCTGAATTGTCGGCTGACAAAATGGGTAATCCTCCTGTCATAATATGATATGCAATTTATGCCACAAAAGGCTGTCAAAGGTCAAGCTTTGGCAGATTTCCTAGCCGATCATCCGATGCTAGGAATGTCTAAGTTGTATGAAGAATTGCCCAACGAGGTTGCTGAAGCTTGTGTAACACAAGAAATTACGTAAGTGTGGAAGTTATTCTTCGACAGTGTATCCAGGGCAAATCCCAATGGAACAATTACTGCAGGAGTAGGGGTCGTACTCGTTTCCCTGAATGGTCACGTGATCCCGAGAGGATTTTTCCTGATCGAACCCTGCACCAATAATGTAGCTGAGTATGATGTTCTACTATTAATAATACAATTTGCCTAAGAGCTTAACATTCGACATCTCGAGGCTTATGGTGACTCTCAGCTAATCATAAATCAAGTCCGAGGAGAATACGAAGTACACAACGAGGATATGATCCTGTACTACTTTGCGGTGCTAAAACAAGCCAAGAAGTTCGAAGGTTTCTTCATTGGATATATTTCACGAGCTCAAAATGCTTATGCAGATGCTTTAGCCTCGTTGGAAACCTCATTAGCATTACCACCAGGGACTGAAACAACGATTTTTATCATCGGACTCGAATTGTATTGTTCCAAGCTTCTTTTAGAAGAATGTTCAGACAAAACGATGACAGGAGAAGTCTACATGACCTCAATGGAGTTTGAGCCCAGGGATTGGCAATTCCCGTATATCGATTATGTCTTATACGAGATCTTACCGGATAATTCTAAGGAAGCGACCGTTATCAAACGAAAGGCCCTCCGATTCTATTACGACATGGTTTCCCAAATCTTGTACCGTAAATCGCACGATAGAATTTTACTTCGATGCCTTTCTAGAAAGAAAGCAAAAGAGGCTCTCAAGGAGGCTCACGACGGAATGTTCGAAGCTCATCAACCCGAGGCTAAGTTGGGAGATCACCTCCGATGAAGTGGCTATTATTGGCTAAAGATGTTTTCAGATGCAGTTGTCTACACTAAGCGTTATCACACGTGTCAAATCCATGGTGCTTTCATTCATCAAGCGCCAAGGAACCTACATCTCACATCTACGTCTTGGTCGTTTGAGATGTAGGGCATGGATGTCGTAGGACCAATCTCTCCTTCGACTTCCAAGGGACATCGATTCATTTTGGCCGTGACCGATTATTTCTCCAAATGGGCGAAGGCAATCTCACTGAAAGAAGTTAAGACATCGAATGTGATTAAATTCATCAAACATCACGTCATCTATCATTTTGGAGTCCCGAGACAAATAGTTCACGATAACAAAACACAATTTATTAGCTATGGATTTTAGAGGTTTTGTGACAAGTTTAGAATCCAAAGTATTGCATCTACGGCATATTATCCATCGGTAAATGGCCTCCCATAAGCTTTTAACAAGACCATTATAAAACTTCTCAAAAAATTTGTTTCCAAGAGCCGACGCAATTGAGACGAAAGACTCGGCGAATGCCTGTGGGCCTACTGCACAACTGTGAGGACCCCTACAAGAGCTATGCTATTCTCTTTGGTATATGGCTGCGACGCTGTGCTACCATTAGAAATCCAGATCCCTTCCCTGAGAGTTGTCATCTCGACCGGAATGACAGAAGAAGAGAAACATCAACTACGTCTTTAGGAACTTGAAGCTTTAGACGATAAGTGACTTCAAGCTCAGCAACAGATTGAGTTATATCAAGCCCGAATTTCTAAAACCTACAACAAAAAGGTTAAAGAATGGATTTTTAAGAAAGATGATTTGGTTTTAGCCGTCAGACGACCCACAGTAATGACACACAAAACCAAAAAAAAAGTTCAATCCCAAATGGGAAGGGCCCTACGTAATAGAATCAGTCTATTCGAATGGAGCTTATCGCCTCATCGATCAAAAAGACGATAAACTCATGATGCCAATTAACAAAAAGTTTCTCAAGAAATATTTTCCGCAGGCCATGAGCCCCCTTTTTTCTCAATCTTCAGCCAAGTCTGGATGAGGGTTGCCCATTCAGAGTTTGTTTCAAAAACAAATGTTTAATTTTCCCACTTTGTATGTCATCATGTTAACACTACACCTCTGACGATTAAAATTTTCTGGAATTATTCTAAGTAGTAATAAAGAGAATTTCAAGTTTACGCTAAGGTAACATCACACCTATAGCATTTGTAATACTTTTCATTGTGCTAAGTTGGAATTCAACAAAGACTATGAAAGACAAAATGATATCATTTTCTTTCAATTTTGATAACTTGATACAAAGTGATAAGAATTGGAATGAAAATGATACAAAAAATTATTCCCCAACTAAAATCTATACAAAATTTAAACGTCAGGTCAATTCGGATATGTTCTCCTCACGAGCCTTTTTGACTTCTTCAGTTATTTTTCTCTTGAGTTCTTCTTCATCAGGTTCTGCTTCTGCAATCTCTCTTCGAATCTCATTAGCAGCGACAATCTCGTTGCAGTAGTCTTTGAGAATCCTATCGCAGTGAGCAGCTAATCTTCTTATTACTTCCATGTCCTCAGCCAGCTGGGCATTCCTTTGAGATAGCTCAACCCCCATGCGAGTGAGGTCTGCTGCAGCATCCTGGACACCCATGGCAAGGCTGCCCATGTCTATTTGTATCCGAATGTGCTCCTCTCGCAAGCTGGCAATACGAGATTCTTTCTTAGATAAGCTCTTTTGAAGAGCCTCATGACGTTGCGCTCTCGAAGCTTTGGCCTCAGAAAGAGCCTGATCTACTTCTTGTCTTAGATCAGCATGTTGCAAGCTCAAAAGTAGCCCCAATTCCATTTCCAGAAGGGTGATACTCTCCCTGCAGTTCTCAGTTCATAATACAATTCCCATGACTTCTGATGTCCATTAAGCTTTTAGTCAGGAGGGGTCTGAAACGCTCAAAGGGGACCCGCCCTAAGCTAACGATATGAATCGTAAACTTTATTTTTATATCTACCTGCCTGACACACTCTCTCAAAGCTCTCGAATGTGGGAGAGGATCACTCGGATAGATCAGACCTGTATACTCATTACGAGTAGATTGAGGAACAGCCTCAGAAGGAAGGTCTTCATGTGAATCCTGATTCTGGACTAGAGGGGGAGAATCTGATTTTAAACCCCCAACGGGCAATGTCTCTTCAGCTCCCGCATCCTCGGGAATGGAAGGAATTGATCGAAGCATTTCATCCTCTCCATCAACCGAGAGCGCAATAGGGGCAGACTTCATTGTGTCCCTCATCAACTTGGCCCTTTTAGAGTTTTTGGCTGCAACAAGCCTTCTCTTGTGAATTCTCCTATCATATTCGCCTTCCTCTTCAACAGTAAGAGCCTTCTTATCTGATGATCTTAACGAGCGAGGTTTAGAGGTGGGTGCTTCCTTGGGAATTTCTTCAGTTGCCTTTTCTTCAGGAGGATTAGCAATTAATAACCCCTCTTCAGTTCCCATAGGAACCTCTTCTTCATAAGGTTCAATAGTGGGCAACTCTTTTTAGGCTTCTACATCTTTGATCACTTCTTGTTCATAGGACAGATAATCCTTTATCCCTGGTAGTCGAGTCCTAGCGGAACCGCTTCTCGATTTATATAATTCCTGAATCTCGCTTATGCATTGTAAGGACCGTGATTTTCGATTGTGATTTGAATAACTTTTTCTGGTATTTAAATATTAAATATTATTTTTCTAAAAGAGCATTTGTATTTTTCTCTAATTTTCTATCATTTAAAAATACTAAATTATAATATTTTAATGGTTTTGCTAATTATAAATTTAGCTGTTCGGTAAAACTTTTTAAATTAATAGTTAATTATTCATTATTGTTATTATTATTATTTTGACCATAAATTTTTAATATTTATTTGAATAAATTTTCTTGTATATTTTTTATAGGGGTATTTTCCTTGCATTTCCCCCATCACCGGTATATCATTATGTATCTCTCTCTCTTCATCTCTCTCTCTCCTACCCCACTTCCCCTAAATCACTCCTTAATTTCCTCCTCATTTCCCGCAATTCCCTCCTCGTGTTCCCCCTCTTCTTTTTTTTAATCCCTCGTGCTCTCTCTCTCTCACTCACGAGCTCTTTTTCTCTCTCTTTAAAATAATCTTAATCACCCTCATTTTCTTACACACTCTCTCTCTCTCTATCTTTTCAATCAAACCAGCTCATCCCCCTTCTCCCTCTTCCTCCTCTCCTTCGTTCACTCTCAAACCAAGACCTCAGACCACCGCTCCTCCCCTCGACCCCTGCTCCGGCCTCCGACCGACGCCCCGCAGAGCCCCGCCAACGCCGCCAATCACCCCACCCTCGAGCTCGAGCTCAGTCCCCACTGCCGCTCGATGCTGCACCGACCGCCCAAACTCGCCGCTTTCCTCCCCCAGTAAGCCAGCTCCGCCTTCCCCTCGTCGCCGCCCCCATCTCGCCTGAGCTCCTCCGCCCTCAGCCCCACTCGAACCCGCCTTCACTGCCCTGAACTCGCGCCTCACCCGCCGAGCTCCGACACCGCCCACCGCGCCGCCCGTAGCCAGCCCCAACTCCCCCACCGCTCCTCCCGAGCTCGAAGCCGCCACCAGCCCCAGATCCGACAGCTCCAGCCAAGCCCACCGCCCTAAGCCGCCGTCGATCCCCTCTAGTCCGCCTCTCTGATCTCCGAGCTCAGCCCCAGCCAGTCCCCCTTCACCTGAGCTCGCAGCCTCCACCTTCTTCCTCCCCCGCCTGACTGTCGACAAAGCACCCGCCCAAATCCTCTCCACCAGATCCGTCGACTCGACCACCGCTCACCCTCTCTTCTCCGACCTCAGTTCGCCGTTCCCCAGCTCCGCCCCCCGCCAGCCGCGACTGCCTCCTCCGCCCCCTCAACCGCCGAGTCGCTGCCCCTCTTGAGTCTCCTCCCCTCGTCACTCAACCGCAACCACCAACGCCTCTCCTTCGACGCACGCTACCTGTTCCACGATATACCGACGCAGTCCAGACCCACCAGACGTCGCTTCAGATCCGTCGTACCGTGACTGTACGACGCCGCCGCTCGTCATCAGGCCCTTGGCCTCGCAGGCAAGATCCCGCTTGCTCAGATCTATATTTTCCTATTTATTATGAATTTTTAGCAATTTTAGATCTGTTAATAATTATCTGCGTGGACTTGTTTAATGATATTGGGAATTATCTGTTTATGTTAATTTATGATTTAATTATCTGTGTGGATTTCATGAATAATATTAAATAAATTGTAATTAGGTGGTAAATAGTATTTTTAGAATAATTATAATAATTTTTAAAAATTATCTTGTGGAAAAAATCATTTTAGAATGATAAATATAATTTAAAAGAAATTATTTGGAAAAATAGAATATTTTGAACTAATGAGAATTTATCTTATTTTTGAATTTATGAATTTATTATTTTAGAAGATTAGGAATAACTTAAAGGAAATTATTTTGTAAAAGATTATTTGGAATTAATAAGCTAATTATTTTTAAAGGTTAGTTTAAAAATAAATGGTTTATTTTGAGTAATTATAATAATAGATATTTTAAAAGAAATTATTATACTATACATGCACGTCCGATTCATAGTTATCCCATACAGTCATGTCATATTGAGTCTCGTAATTATATTTCATGTGATTACTCATTTGATTCGTATTATTGTCTGATATCACATCTTTATCATGCTTCCTTATACTTATGCTTGAATGCATTAGCCTAGAAGTCTTTACAGGTTTGCTTTGCAATTCGCTGCCGGGAAACGTACTATTGTTGCAACCTTGTATAATTAATTGCCGGCCTTGTATATTATTGATGGCCTTGTATTGTATTTGTTGACTCATTTATGGCTGTGTATCATTGCGGTGGATGGCCTTCGTGCCTATATATTTGGTTTCATTCCTGTGTCGGCTATACGCCTTGATTTCCTCCAAATTGTAGAGATGAACCGAATTTATTCTTGTAGGCGATTTCGCCATTCTCACTAAAATAGGGAGGGGAGATTAACGTCCTGATTTATTGACAATCCTGATTTGAGCCCCTCTACACCTAGAATGAATTGTTTAGACTCTTTCATTCATACTATTGCTCAATTATTCGAAATTGAATCCGAAGTCGCTTCTCGTTTCCTGTGCCGATCTGTCTACAATGGAACTAGATCTTGAGATTCTCCCCGTTGACATCGTAGGATTTCTTGTTATGTCATCATTATACTTATGATTATTTTCTATATTTCCTTTGGTTGGATCGCTTCCTCGTTTAACGTGTACACTTCCTTTTCGATAGTTAGTAGTTGTTTCTTTATTCTGCGTTGATCTATCTATCGTCGGACTTGACTGAAGGATTTCTTCTTCATCATTTCTAGTGCATTATAATATTACTATTTTCATATATATATATATATATATATATATACTGTAACAAATCATTATTACATGATATGTCATGATATTATTGCACATGAATTGTTACATTACTATTGCCTTGATGTGATTGAAAATCATTAGCAGTCATGACCATAGTGGCCTTGTGTGACCTAGAGACATGTGTTGTGTTGACTTAGAAAAGCAAGAAGAGTTAGGGGTGGGAAAGTCTTTGTTCATGTGATTGGATATGATTGTTGATATATCTTCCAGGCTCGTACCAGTGGATCAGTGTCGCCACTGAGGTTGAGTTGTTGAGTCAAAGTAGATCGGTGTCGCTACTTTGGTTCATGAATTTATTTGCTTGGATGATGTGCGAACAATCAATTATACGATGATATGACTGTTGACTCTGTGTGAGATATGTACCAGTGACCTGTTATAGAATGACTAGTTACATGACCTCGTTTCCTGGCTATGTATGAATCCTTGTGAGATACAGACCAGTTATGTTGTTTCCATACCTAGATCGGGGTTGATATTTAATTATTTACAATTCGAGACATATGGTATATACATGAGGGTTTCCTTGTTTGGATTATTTCGCTCGACGTACTGCGTCTCGAGTTGTAGATTTTTAAGTATAAATTCCATCTAGTGTATAACCCTGTACTTGGATGATTAGTCTGATCGCTAGCTGCATAACCTCGTTACCCGATTGATTTTGGATTATTCTGATTATTCTATTCTAGTAATGAATTACATTTAGATTATTAGTATTTCAGTTGCATGTTTCTATTGTTATTACTATTATTGCTTTGGTTATTCGACCGTTTTATTCTTCCTTTTGGGATCTTGCCGTGTGCCATATACGCTGACGTACTCCTGTTCTATCGGGTTGTACGTCAGATTTAGAAGACGGATATCTTCAGTTTGGAGTCATACATGAGCCAGAGGATTCTCCGCAGGAGTGCCTTAAAGACGGAGCAGAAGAAGAAGCTGAAGCTTAGTCTTCTCTTTTATCAGATGTTGGTCCTTAGTTTACTTTTATAGCACTTTTCATTTCCTCCTGATTGATGTATTATTATATCTCTCCAGTATTCAGTTGGATAGTTTTGTATAAGGGCATGTTGACCCGAATATTATGTCTGGGATGATATTTTAATTGTGATATGGATCTTTCTGTTCTGAGTTGTTTATTATATTCTCGCTACTGTGATCGGGGACCTGTGCCTTCGCTTTATATTTCTTGACGCTTAGCGTATTAGATTGAGAAGACGCGGTCTAGCACTTATCTCTCCTCAGTCTAATATGTCGCGGGCTTATTCACGTTCCAATTCCCCGGTATTTTGGGAAGCGGGGCGTGACATGCATGAAGTGTATACATCATATTCTGGGAGTTGAGAAACCTTATTGAACCAGTTGCAAAAGTCCTCAACAGAGGAACATCTAGGCGGTGAGTTGGGCAAAGCGAAGTACGCATGAGTCCCTTCGGCAGAGAAGAAGTACCACGCGTGAGCCCCTTCATACAAATTCCCAATTTAAGCCAATTCGGTGTTAGGATTTCCAACATAAAGCTGATCATATCCAAACTGCCTGGCGAATCGAAAAGGCACATAAGGTTCAATGATGCACTTCTCCCTCAAACGGAATACCGAATAACCCAATCTAATCATGAGGAGCTATCTGAACATGCCTTCTTCCAAAGATGACGAGCCATCGAAAAGCACATCCGTAAAGCTATTACCCTTTTCTTTAGCTCCATCAAAATTAGGAGCGCAACAGAAAATTCTGTAATTATCTTTCTTAGACAAAAGCTGTCAGGCCCTGACTATGTAAATATTAGTCCAGGTGGCCGACTCAAATCTTTGTATAAAGGGAAAACTTCATTTTCTTCAGTAACCCATGTCATCAACGAAGGGCAATGTAGCACAAATCAGGCCACCAAGTACGTATACGGCACTGGTACACATGGTTGGGGAGTCTTCCAGGCTCTCCTCCCAGCAACATTAATTTCCTGGACGTCGATAAATTCATAAGTTAACATTCGTAAGCCACTCTGCACGCAGCTTACCATAGTTGTAAGGAGGCTCACTGGTCTCCCATGAGCTAATAAAATGGTTGGGTATACGACCTCAGCTAATATCGCCTCGACTGGCTTTGATGGTACTACGTACCGTTTTAACCAGATCATGAAGAAGCCAACAAGAAGAGCCACATCGGAAATAGGAGTTGTGGCCTGGTAGTGAAAACTTTCAAATTTGACACCAGCTTCGAATTCATCTTCCACGTGCTTGTTCTTGTAGGTAGCATTGGAAGCCTTAATCCGGGGTTTAACGCCTTTCGGAGAAATGACAGCAAGTCGGGTTACGGCCTCATCTTTCTGACTTAAGTTCTAAAAAAGATAATATGCCCATGTAGTATGCATAATACCCCCTCCGCGCATCCCAACAACTTGAGCACATATGTGGAAGTGGCACATCAGCTCCCAGAAAATCGCATAAACTTCTGGGTATGCCGCCCTCAAAATAGAAAGCTATTCAGTAGTGGGAATGAATTCTTCATAGGGCATCCGACCAAATGACAGCCTCGATACTGCTTGCATCTCATGAAGAGCGAAGCCTAACTCCCTCACAAGTGTAATGAATGTGCAGCTATCCGGGTTGTACCTCTCCAACATAGCGAAAAAGTTAGGGTAACTCTGAACAACCCCTCGCCTTGTGGCCAATACTGGGACCATCAGACCCGATTGAGTGAGCGGTTCCTTAAGCTCCTCAAGGACAAAATCCATCATCCGGGTCCACCAACCCCCTTCTTCGAAACAAACCCATCCTGGGGATCTGAACATCGGTGCAGTGAATTCACCCCGAGCCGTAATGAATTGGCGAATAAAGACATTCGCTGGAAGTGGTACTTCTTGAGCAAGATATTTTTTCTCAAATCGGTCGGGTCTCAAACCCTTGAGTTGTCCTCCAATTTGTGTGCGAGCTTGTTGGCCAAATCCAAACGACACATTTTCCTTCTTACTGACTAGATCAAAAGTCAAACCTCGACGGCAGCTAACGTTCAAAAAGTAGGAAAGTAGGTACATTCTCTTCATATTTGAGAGAAAGAGGAAGCGGTCATCAACCCTTCGTAGCAGCTTTGAATCTTCTGCATGTATAAGACTGTCATCGACTGCTATATGATCTCCGAATATGAACGCCGGTTTAGGGAATTGATCACGGCCGGCAGGAATCTCCATGTCTAAATCAGTGATCAAGGCTCTGAGAGTAGAGCATTAGGGGAATCTGAGCATACGTGTCCTCTCCGGGTCAGGGAAAGTGCACAACGAAATCCTTCTGTAAAGACTAAAAACTTCATTCGTGTCAGGACCGCCAATATACCCAAAATGATGCTCTTGCAAAAGCGGCACATTCGGAAAGAACATCGCAAAATCAAAAGCAAAAATTAGCAAGTGAAGCAAGTTGTTGACATGAATCTAAAAGGATGGATCAAAAACATAGAGGTCAGACCCTATGTGATAATTCTTAAACACAAGGGTCAACCTTATATTGTAACTCTCAAACGCAGAGGTCACGGACATGCATTATAAAACTCGAACGCAAAGGCCAAAACCCACGTTTAGAGCTCAAACACAGGAGTCAGAACCGTGTTTCATAATGAACATAAATACCCAACTCTGCGTTTTCATCAAACGGAAATGAGTCATCTTCCTCGTTGTCAAGAACCCATCTAGGGTTTTCAGAAAACTTGTCAAAACAAGTTATTATGGTCACCACCTACCATGGCAGGAAGGCCCACGCGGTGGCGACGACAATGATGATGTCCCCACAGAAACAAGAATACCATCGACGTCCCTAGCCGACGATGTTTCTAAAGTCGCTCCAGCGACCTTCTTGGAGCCAGAACCCATCCTTCACGACGCCATCGATATAGTCAATCGGAGAAGACGAAATTCGCCGAAGATTTGGTCAAAATTAAATGAGGGCTCTCGTTCTTGGAATCAAGCTAAAAGTGAAAAGAGTCAAATGACTCTTGATGTGACCATACAGGTCTATTTATAACAACCGTCAAGCTGTTAAATCGGTTCGGGATCTAGGAGAGAATCCCAACCATTTTAGAAATGCTATCTTCAGCGTTAATGGATAAAAGTCTTTTGGACTTTAACCTTAACACAGAGTTCACATCTGCATTCAAATTCCGAAATGCTAGGTCCGGACCTGCGTTATGAGAGTTCTTAACTTTGCGTTTCGAATCTCAAATGCAAAGTTCACCTTTGTGTGGTAATTATTCTAAACGAAGGGTCCACCCCTTGCGTTTTCAAACATGACACTTATGCCCTAAGTTCATGAATTCTTTCCACAGAGTGTTGTTAAACCTCTGTATCATCTCAACAAAATCTAAACTGTTTCAGTTAGCAAAACTCTCATCAGGGTAATTCTACACTTTCGACAATCGTCATCCCTCACAGAGTTTGAATTTAACTTGCGTCACTCCCAATGCGATGACAATTCCTCCGTTAAAATCAACTTATCGATTCTCGTCAATAGAACGATAAATCTCCAAAATCACTTAAATCATGATCAATTTACTAACTCCCCCCAATTAAAATCAATTTACTAACTCCGTTAAAATCAATTTACTAACTCCCCCCAACAGAGTAGTAAATAACCAATTTATCAACTCACTTCAACAGAGTGATAAAATTTCCAAACCTTTCATAAATCATGAATACCAAAATTTGTCACCTTTGGTGATAAACACACTTAGCAATTCTCCACAGCGAGACGCTAATTCTCAAAATCTTATTCCAATCACAAGTATCACAAGTCATCGCTCTGATGATAAACCACTTGGGAATTCTCCACAGTGAGAGCTAATTCTCAAAATCTTGTTCAAATCATAAGTATCACAAGTCATCGCTCTGATGATAAACCACTTGGGAATTCTCCCCAGCAAGATGCTAAGTCCCCCGAATTCTTGTTCAGCATTTTTCCTGTCATGTTAATATCACACCTCTGACAAATCCACTTATCGACTCTCCTCAATAGAGCGATAGGTCCTCAAAATTACCCCGATCGTAATATTTTTCCTGTCATGTTAATATCACACCTCTGACAAATCCACTTATTAAATCTCCTCAATAGAGCGATAGGTCCTCAAAATTGCCCAGATCGTAATATTTTTCCTGTCATGTTAATATCACACCTCTGACAAATTTACTTATTGATTCTCCACAATAGAGCCATAGGTCCTCAAAATTGTCCCGATCGTAATATTCTTCTTATTACGTTAACACCATACCTCTAGTAGTTCAAACCCCCTCCCATTTGAACCTTTTTATTCCTCTATATAAGAATAACAAGTGTTCTCATAAAATCCTCAGCGGGTCAAACTCTTTCCAGAATTATCCCTGGTAGTAACAAGGAGTTTTTTTAACTTCATTCCATATGAAAATTCATGCCAAGTTAATACCACACCTCTGACACTAATGGATTTCTTTCAGTGTTTAAAGCAGAAACATAACACAAGAAGAATTCTATTGGTCAGTCCTATCCTAAGAGAATGACAAGTTCTTATCCCTAGCAGGTGAAAATTTTTTGGAATTATCCCAAATGATAATGAAGAGAATTTTTTTTAATCTGGCATGCATCATATAATTTCATTGTTGCAAGTCAGAACACGACACGCGCAATAAATAAGGAAAAGCCAAAATTATTTTCTTTTTATTTTATTCAGAAATATTAAGAAGTGATGCAAAGCCTTGTTCTTATCAAACAAAAAGAGCAATACATAATTAAGCCTCTGGGCCAATAAAATTAAAAGATGCGAGACGGGACTTGATAGTAGAAAGTTTCTCTTCATGAGTGGCTTGTACCATTATTTCAGCTTTCTTCTTGAGTTCATGCTTATCTGGCATCGCCGTGGTAGCTTCCTTTTAGGCAAATTCAAGAGATTGTATCGATGAGCAATACGTGGCATAGGTCTTAACGTTTTCAACTGTGAGCCTTTTCAGGATTTCTTCCTCTCGACCAAGCTCAGCCTTGTGTCGGGCCAATTCCACCTCTAATCGATCGATCTCTGCTCGAGACGTCTGTATAGCAGTGTTAGAAGCAACCACAGCCTGTTGTTTCTGAACACATTGCTCCTACAAGAATGCAATTTCAAGTTCCTTTTCAGCTACATTTTGTTGAAGAACTTCATATTTATGGGCTGCTTCAGCCTTGAAATCAGCAAAGGTTGATATAATCTGAGTGGTAAGATCGGCACAGCGCAGTTCCTCTAAAGCTTTCAAGTCCTTTTCCAATCGAGAGATATTGTCTGAGCAGTGCTGAAACCATTGAGCGTTGTCCACATATTGGATGCTGCTCAGATAGTTTACGAGTATTAGCCTGAAAGAATTAAATGAAGCTCGTCCAGCGCTAACTTCCTCAATTGTCATCTTCATCATGTCCTCCAATTGCCTCATAAGGGTTTTAAACCTGGAAGGAATGATCACCAGACTTAGAGAAGTAACACAGGACATCGTTCGGCTCCAGAAGTTGTAGATCTCAGTGCAAGAACGGTTGGTGATGATCGTGAAGAAGCTGGAGAAGCCATTGCAATATCCAATTGTGAAGGACTTGAAGGGAGAACCATGAGCATTCCCGCCTGGGCTGAGCTTAGCATACTCTCCATCTCCGTAGGTTTGAGAGAAATCGTCAACGGAGGGGATTTCTCTTACAAAGAAGTTGTTGTTGTTTGTGTTGGTTCTGAGAGAGAAGTAGTTGTTGCATGTTGGTCGAGAGGCAAGGTCATGTCAACGGCCTCACGAGTTGAAGAGCCTACATAAAAAAGTAGTTAATATACAAAAAGGAAAATTTCAGAAAGATCAGAGTGAGTAATATTTACCAATAGGGAAGGAGGGACATAGGCTGACGCTTTGTCAGAAGAGAGCGGTGGTGGAATAGCCTAATCAGCAAGATTATCGCCACTATCACTTTCCTCCCCATCAGTACCATCACCGTAGGAAGAGGTCTCATAATCCACTTCTTCTTCATCATCTGCAGTCGAAGGTCCAGGAGAACTCACGGTTGCATCTGCTTTAGCCATTATACCTGTCATCGGGCTAGGGATAATAGCCCCCATAGGTGACAATAACGCCGAGGCGGCAGGAGATTGATTTTTGCTAGGCTTTTCAAACTCGGCCACTGTAGGTTCGTTTGCAAGAGTTCTAACCCCTTCAGATTAAGACGCTGTAGGCATCACCCCTGCAGTTGGAAGAGTGGCATCTGAGGCTTGACCCGAAAATGGTGAAATAGCTGGGTCTATTATGGGGAAAGACTCTGCATTCCCAATAAGCAATTCATCCTCGCCCTCTTCTTGGTCCGAGGGATGATAGGAAGAAAATTCGCTTGATAACGCAGGACCCCTGGAGCAAAGTTTAGTGCGAAGGGAACAACTTGCAGCAGCAAATTCTTGTTTTTCCTCTCCCCCAGTGGATTTAAAAGCATCCGCCATTAATTTCTGAGGAGGAGAGTCTATTAATAATTTTCTTCGAGTACGTTTATCATACTGAACTGCTTCCTCCTTAGTAAGAGTCCTTTTTCTTGGAGTTTCGACAGCCCTAGGACTTACTGCTAGAGCGCACTCTAATCCCAGGTCCCCTTCTTCATCCTCAGCTTCATCCTCATAAGACAAGAATTCACCAATTCCTTTCGGACAAGATACTCGGGATCCTCTTCTAGATGAGTACATTCTTCTAATTTCCCATAAGCCAGACAAATTCAGCCTATACTCAGGCATCTTAGAAGACGTATGATACTAATTGCAGAAAGCCATGGAGAGGAGAGAATTAGGCGTCTTGTGAGGTAACCTAAATATAGCTCTAGAGCAGCCTGCTGTAGAATAGTACCAGGCCCGAGCTCCTTCATATAGATTACCAACAACTACAAGCTGACCCCGTGGATTCCTAATATATAATTAATCACACCCAAACTGTCGAGCGAACCTATATGGTTGGTACGACTCAATTATGCATTTTTCATTTTGCCTGAGAAGGAGATAACCTGGTCTAATGTTAAGTAACCAGTGGAAAACTCCTCCGTCTAATCAAGTGAAACCATTCGGGCCAGCTATGTCTTGAAATATCTACCCATAACCCCTGCCTTCAAAGTCTGGGAAGCAGCAGAATATCTGATAGTTGAGGTCTCTCGACAAAATTTAACGAACCCTTACTACATAAGTACCTTCCCAGGTAGCTACTTCCAATCTCTACAAGAAGGGGATGAATCTGTCGTCCGAGGAAGATGGTGCACTCATTAATGAGGACAATGGGATACGTACCATGCCATCAGATAAGTATATGGCAAGGGTACTCGAGGATTAGGAGTTATCAAGCTTTTCTTCTCTCCGGTGCCTGTATCTTTCACCTGAATGAATTCAAGGCACAACTCCCTTAAACTATGCTGCAAACAGCATGTCATAGCCGAAAGTAAATTCACGGGCCTCCCATGGGCTAAGAGAATAACTGGGTAGACTACTTCTACTACTACAGCGTCTATCGGTCTGGCGGGGACGACACACCGTTTTAGCCATAACATGAGAAAATCTGCCAGCAAGGCCATGTCAGAAATGGGAGTAGAAGCTTGATAATGGAAGATTTCGAATTCAGTCTGAGCAGGGAAACTATCTTCTAATCCCTCATTGACGTAATGAACAGTAGCATCATTGATCAAAGCTTGAATGGTCTCAGGGGTGCTCACACTCTGACGAGACACAACAACAATTTTGTGAGATAAATTCTGAAAGAGATATTCAGCCCAGGATAGTTGCTTTATGTCACGTCCTCGTGTCCCCGTCAGTTGAGTGCAGATTTGAAAATAACACATCACTTCCCATAGGGTGTTATAGACCTCAGGATTTGTCTCTTTCAAAATCCTAAGCTCATTCGATCCTGGGATGAACTGTTCATATGGTAAATCTCCAAATGGAAGACCGGAAACGTCATACATTTTATGGGGGGCAAACCCTAATTCCCCTCCCAGAGTAAAGAATGTACACGTCTCTGGGTTGTATCTCTCCAGAATAGCATAAAAATTATAATGATTGTAATTAATGGCATATCTGGTAGCCATTATAGGACAGCCAAGTCCAGATCGAGCTAGCAGCCCCTCTAACTCTATCAGCACAAATTCTGTCATCCTTTTCCACCACCCTACTTTGGTGGAATGTACCCATCCGGGAGTTCTAAATACCAAAGAAGGGAAGTCCCCTTTCACAGTCAAAAATCTCTGCATGAAGGTGTTGGCTGGACTAGTTGTTTCTCCTACAGGGTATCCCCTTGAGAATAAGCATGGCTCTAAGGCTGACACCTGTCGGTTGTAACCTACGGTGTGTACGCCTGAATAAGTCAAAGCCCCAACGGCTACCCCATCTTGCTCTCTAACAAGGTCCCAATTCATATGTCGGGAGACGGAGGCACATTGATAATAGGAGATAGGGATCATCCTATGCATCTCGAGAAGAAAGAAGCGGCGATCCCCTATTTACCTCAACCACTTGTAATGCCCACCATGTACGATTTCTTTCTGGATGACAACATGGTCTCCAAACAAAAATGCTGGCTTGGTGAATTTCTTACGTGATTCAGTTTCAAACTTGGCATATGTAACTAAAATCCCAAGTACAGCCGGACTAGCTTGGGCAATTAAAGTGACACGTTCTTTGTCAGCATCTTGAAAAACCGGGAGTTCCTGATGTAGATTAAATTGCATGTTCAAATCCACACCGCCCTCACGTCCAAAGTGATGACGAAAAGTGATAGGTTCATGGGTGTAAGGCACTACAAAATAGAAAGGCACTCAATCAGCTAGCATGAAAACAAAACAAAAGAGACCTAACTTAATTACAGAGGTTGAACTCCTTGAGAAAGAGGTTATATACAGAGCTCAGACTCCGCGTCAAATATTTTAACACAGAGTCCAAACCCTGCGTTAGAATAGTGAAACACAGAGGTTAAATCCTGCATTAAGCATTTAAACGCACGGTTCAAACTCTGCGTTAGAATAGTGAAACGCAGAGGTCAAATCCTGCGTTAATCAATTCAAACGCACGGTTCAAACTCTGCGTTAGAATAATGAAACACAGAGGTCAAATCCTACGTTAAACATTCAAACACACAATTCAAACTCTGCATTAGAATAATGAAACGCAGAGGTCAAATCCTACGTTAAACATTCAAACACACGGTTCAGACCCTGCGTTAAATATTCTTTTTAACGCAGAAGTCGGATCCAGCGCTTCAAATTCCAGATGCAGATACCCGACTCTGCGTCACAACATCAGAACAAGTTTCCTCGTTGATCAAACTTGTCGAAGCAAGTTTGGCTACCACGAAAGTTAGCACTCACCACCGATGAGAGGAGTTCGCAGTGGCGGCGCACCTGCCTGAGCTGTAATGTCGCCGATGACCGAAGTCGGCAGCGGACTCGAAGCAATGGAGACGGTGGACTTGGGACGAGAGACAGTCTTCTTCTGGGCACCATTAAGAATGACGATCAGAGAAGGTGAACAAGATTCACCGGAGTTTAAAACGAAAAATTTTCGTTAAGCCTTTCAGAGAAGAACATAGGAAAGAGTCAAATGACTCTTGATTTGACCCCAGCGGTCTATTTATAGACAGCTGTGAGCTGTCGAATCAGAACAAGATTCTAGGCTAGGATCCCACCAAACGTGACCTTTGCGTTTGCGTTGGTTGAACTTCTGAACACAGAGTTCATCCCTGCGTTTTAATTCTCAAATAGAGAGTCCACTTATGCGTTTTAAATACCACAAAAGGAACGTCTCGACGACCAAGGCTAAGACACAGCTTTAGATAAATAAAGAGAGGCTAATATTGGCCATCAAGGTGCCCAAAACCGAGAAGAAACTGGCTTATAATAAGCAACTTTGCAGCTTTTCGGATGAGTACAGATAGACTAAAGTCAATGTAATTGAAATCATTGAGTTCGATCCGTCACGCAACTCATTCTTCTGAAGGGGTTAACATTCCAACAAAGATTAACAAAGCTAAAGGATACTCAACCTCACTGAAGAAGATCTCGTTAAAAAGTTTGCAGTTAGTGTTTCTATGGTAGCATCACTATCATCGGACTTTTTATTACTTAAAGTCAGCAGCTGCACTGTAGGCGTTAAAAAATGCTGAAGGATATCCAAATACAGCTCAAAAGGAAATCATCCAAAAAGTCAAAAGAACACAAGTATGGGCTGTCTCGCCGTGCGAGACAGTCTTTACTGTCTCGCTGG
>BQKN01001022.1:100799-123743 GCA_022839385.1 Asparagus kiusianus
CGAAGATATAATGAATTCAGCAGCAAACTCAACTTTTGACGGAAACATGCACGTCGAGCGTTCATCAATACCTACAAGAATTTTCTAGACATAGAATAGACCTCATCGTAGATTGAGTGGAGTATCTGAAGGATCTAGACAAAACCCGAAGAATACACCTCATCGCAAATTGAGTGGAGTATCTCAAGGATCCATACAAAATCTAAAGAATATACCTCATCGCAGATTGAGTGGAGTATCTTAAGGACCAATACAAAATTCGAAGAATACACCTCTTCACAAGTTGAGTGGAGTATCTCAAGGATCCAGATAAAATTCGAAGAATACACCTCTTCACAAGTTAAGTGGAGTATCTTAAGGATCAAGACAAGTTCGTTATCATCTTCGTCCTTTTTTGGTTCAATAACAATGAGCTTTAGCTTGTTTGACTAAGTTCATTCTCATCAAGACGCAAAAGTTACATTGTTTGGTTTTAAGGAAGCTGAATCACTACGTTCCAATAACCAGGTCCATGATGTCTTCAAATCAGGCGGAGTGAACAATCAATCAACAAAATTTTGAGATCCAAAGTATTCTAAAAATTCGTCCCAGTCAACCGTGAACTTTCAAAAACTTTGGAGAGGGTTCTGTAGGTTGTCTAAAAATCACAACAGATAGATGATCCCTGTCAAACCTAGATCAATAATATTGACTAAGAAGGTTACAATCAAACGACTTTCATGTCAACAAATGAAAGCTACAAGTGGAGGACTTTTCACATAGATCGAGAGGAGTTACAATTCAATGATCCTTCCGATGACTAATGAAAACTCTATTTAGTGGCCTTTACCATTAATTGTGAGATTTACAATCTAACGATTTTTACACCTCAAAATAGCTAAAGCAAAGATTACTGAATAAGGGTCTTTGCAAAGCTTTACAGAAGAGGTTACAAGTCATTAGCCCCTTCTAAACGCAGAATCCACCTTTGCGTTTTAGTTTTTGAAAAGCAGGCGATCCCTGCATTTTCAATCTTCAGCAAACGAAACGCAAGTGACCCGTGCGTTTTTAATCTTTAGCAGATACCTAACTAAGCGTCTCAAGTCTAAGACGCAGAGTTAGGACTCAGAACGCAAGCGGCCCCTGCGTTTTTAATTCTCAGCAAGCACCCAACTTTGCGTCTCGAGTCTAAGACGCAGTGTTAAGGCCTATAACGCCGATTTAAGCATTTGTCTTGTTCAAACACAATCTGAACGGTCTCAGAATCGTTTATCCCACGTTTTGAGGGATTTTCGCCCACGTTGGAGCGGATTTAGGGGTTAGTTACACCCCTTATCCCCTTATAAATAACCACATTACTCAACCGAGTAAGGGGTTGGATTTTTCGAGATCAGATCATCCACGAGATCAACCAGAGAGAGGTTCTTGGCAACAAAAAGATCTTGGAGCATTCATCAGCAGCAAAGGATCAGGATACTTGGCTTATTAACCGATTATTCGGTTCAAACAGCTCTTTTTCACAGAGTTTATTACTCGTCCTGGGTTATAGAACTCGTTGAAGAGTTCTTAATCATACTTGCCACGCAAGTTAGTTATTCCAGCAAGACAAGACGTTCGGATCATCAACGGAGAGAAAATTCGACGCTAGCATTCGAAGGAGACACTCCATCGCCACCGTGAAGAATCCAGAATTAAACAAAGGGGAGAATTCAGATCAATTCTCCTCTCTTTTGTAATCAGACATTCAAATTGTAATTAAGATTGAGAGAATACAAATCAAATATATTTCTTTTAATTTTTTTACTACAAATTTTCCACTAAACAATCGAGAAAGGTTATAATTCGACGACCTTCACGACAACCGATGAAAACTCTGATTCAACAGTCTCCACAATCAACAGTGAGAGTTACAATCTGACGAATCTCACATTTTAAGGAGCTAAAGCAAAGATTACAAAACAATAATCTTTGTAACGCTCTGACAAAAGAGATTACAAGTCAACGACCTCTTCAGCCCAAGATGCAGAGCTCATCTCTGCATCCCAGAAATGAAATGCAAGTGGCCTTATTCCAGATTCAAAGCAATGCAAGCACTGCGTAATCTAGCTGCAAACACAGCTTCAATCCAGTCACAAACGCAGCTTCAATCCAGCCGCAAACACAGCTTCTAAATGCTGCAAACGCAACTTCTAAACGTTTCAAACGCAGCTTCTAACCGCTGCATTCGAACGCAGAATTCGTGCCTAGCAATGCAGGACCCGGGTTTGACTCGTTCAAACATGAATTGAACGGTTTCAGAAACCGTTTTCCCCCACGATTTGAGGGATTTTCGCCCCACTTAGGAGCGGATTAAGGGGGCGGTTACACCCCTTAACCCTCCTATAAATACCTCAAAACTCTACAGAGTTTGGGATCGACTTGTTTTGCATTAGAAATATGACATAAAAAGAGATTAGCATTTTGTTGTTGAAGATCTTGGAGCGTCCTTCAGCAACAGAGATCTTTGGTGCTTTCTTCCTTGGCTTGAAAACTGATTTCGGTTAGATCTTAATTAACTCTTTCATAGAGTTTTAAACTCGTTCTAAGTTCCAAAACTCGTTAGAGTTATTCTAAAATTTGCCACGTAAGCTCTTCTCAACCTCAAGTCAAGAGGAAAATACCGTGTTCCAACGAGGTGAAGCGTTCAAATCGTCAACGGAAGGTAAATTTGACACGAATATCAATGGAGGCATTCCATCGACACCAAGAACAACCACTAACTAAGAAGATTCACTGACTAGAGCTTGTTATAGCATACAAGTGTTCAGTTAAGCTAGAAAGAAGCCACAGCTTCTTATCGTGCGGTACGAAGGCCTTAAACATTGGTGAGAGATTGAAATCTATTAATTGAATTTTAAGTACTTAAACTGATTTATTCCATGATATATAACAGGTTATTGTTGGACCAGATCCTACAAAAGCTCATTTCAAATTCTATTTTTATTTGAGCCATGAATGTAGATCACGGATCTTAATTAACACAGCATTAACACCATCATCGTGTGAGAATTATAGAATTTGTGATACGTACGAATTGGATTTAATGGCCATTGCTTGGGAGTTAACAATGATATTTATAGGTAATTGTCTTACTATTTTGAGCTCACAATAATGAGACCCAACATGTTTCAGCTTTACGTGGAGGCTCAAGTCAAGGCTCGTACGTACCCTATTTAGTACGCATTTATTTCTTTTGAATCCTTAAACTCGAATCTGTCACATGTCAATGAGAAAAACTCCTATTACTCGTACGTGATGCAAATCTACTTACTTTGTACCGAGTACTTACATCAAATCTATCCCTCTATACCCACCGGGATCTAAAGATTTAATATTTATACTACAGTAATGCTACAGTAAATTATTATGGTGATATTACTTTAGAAATGTCACTGTAGCACAAAAAAAATAAAAATATAATATTCTAAAAAAATTAATTCAACATTTACAAAAAATAATGTAGCATTAAAAAAAAGAATTACTGTAACAAAAATAAAAAAGGAGATCATGCTTTGCACGGGATGCCCACTAGTTACGGGAAAACAATATGCTGGTTAATTTCATCAAGGTGATACATGTTTGCAGCAAAAACAAACAAAAACAAACAACTATAACTTATCTAAAATATTCTAGCTGCATTCTTTTACAGTTACAACTTCTCGATGGCAATGAATAAAATAGTCACTTGAGGCAACGGCACGCATGAGAGCGGGTGGTGTCAAGTGACACCCCCCTTTTATATGTGACCAAATTACATATGTTAATTAATGACTTTGATTATAAAAGTAACATCATTTAAGTTTTTATATGTGACCAAATTACATATGTTAATTCATGACTTTGATTATAAAAGTAACATCATTTAAGTTTTTATATGTGACCAAATTACATATGTTAATTCATGACTTTGATTATAAAAGTAACGTCATTTAAGTTTTTATATGTGACCAAATTACATATGTTAATTCATGACTTTGATTATAAAAGTGACATCATTTAAGTCAATGATGAGCTCGTTAATCTTTGATCGTCCAAGCCAAAACGAATTGATCTTGTATAAAGATAATTGGTTAATTCAAAAAATTCGAGTCAAAGATATACCACATGTCAATGAGCTAGCATCAGCTTTTTTCAAAATAAAAAAGAAGAGATGACAAAGCGGATGGACCACAACTTAGGTTCTTTTTGGCAAAACTAGCTGAAAGCTGCGAGATTATAGCTGAAAGCTGTAAAATTATAGCTGAAAGCTGATAGCTGTGTAGCTATGTAGCTAGCTAATTGACTAGAGCTGTTTGGCAAAATTAGATGTACAACTAGCTTAAATTTGTTAAATGACTAAAAAGAACATGTGATATTATTGATATAAAATTAGAATTATTAGGGACAGAACGGAAGAAAAAATTTGGCAGCTCCTTCCCAAAGACAAACGTTACTTGAGGTAGCTTTCCAAAAACTACTTGTAAAATACACAATCTCCAAAACAATCTCCTCCTATTTTTGGTCTCCAAACAGCTTTATACCTGAATCCATAGAGCCATGATTAATTCAAAGAGATTAACATAAAAATCTAAAAGAGCGGAAGCTTATACCTGAATCCATAGATGAAAACTTGATTTGGGTTTTTTGATGATCTTCTAACATTAGGGTTTTTCTATAGCCGAATTTTCTCTCAAGATGGGGGTGAAGAGAATTAGAGAATATAACCCTAGATTAGGGACCATAACCCCTTATTTATAGTTGTTGTACTTTTACAATTTGGCCCCTCAACAAATCACAATTACAACCTGGTATCTGCACATATAATCCCATGATTTATTTAAATACCCATTAACCCAACTTAATTGATCACTTTAGTGGGTTATCCTGAAAAGATAGCAATACACATTGATTAATCATATGTGCCCATAAATAGAGTTATTAGATTAAATCCAACAATCTCCCACTTGGGCACCATATGATTTCTTAAATTGTGTATAACCTTATTGTAGGCGTATAAAATTGCCTATAGGTCCCTTAGCATAGCTCGGCACGATGATTCGACAAATCAACGGACGTTCGAGGCGGCGAGGCACGCAAGCAACGGAATACGTTCGCGTGTGGAACCAATCCAACGGTTCGGAAAGTTAACGAGTCGTCCAAACAAACAAAACGGACTTGAACTCAAACACCGAGGCGGATTTACTGCCAAATGAAGACTCGGGCTATCAAATCAAGACCCGAACAAATCGAACGAACAACCGAATCACGGACATGACCGGAAACACCGGAAAACGACGAAATGGAACACACCCGGGGGACTCGGCCGAAACCGAGCCAACCCTGGGTGGCCGGCTCCCTCCCCCCTCTCTCTCTTGTGCACGCAGGCACAGTTTAGAGAGGCTATAAATAGAGGGGGTGGTTGTTCATTTGAGAGGACTTTTGGTTGAACTTCTGAAGAGCCGAAACTTAATAAATTAAGTATACCAAAGTGGACCATTGAAAAGCCGAGGCTTAACCATAGTGAACACGAAGTTCGCTTGACTTCGAACGCGAGGTTCGACTGAATTGAGTACAAGACTCGCCTAAGAACGAACGCGAGGTTCGTTTGAAAAATGAACGCGAAGTTCAACTTGAGAATGAACGCGAGGTTCGTTTAAAAATGAACGCGAGCTTCAACTTGAGAACGAACGCGAGGTTCGTTTTAAAAAAAAATGAACGCGAGGTTCAACTTGAGAACGAACACGAGGTTCGTTTAAAAATTGAACGCGAGGTTCGACTTAAATCGAGCGCGAGGCTCACCTTAGAATTGAGCGCGAGGCTCAATCTTGAATTGAGCGTGAGGCTCACCTGAGAACTGAGCGCGAGGCTCACCTGAGAACGAACGCTAAGTTCGTTTGAATTGAGCGCGAGGCTCAACCTTAGAACGAACGCGAGGTTCGTTTGATTTGAGCGCGATGCTCACCTTAGAACGAATGCGAAGTTCGGTTAAATTTCGCCACGTTTTCACGCACGAACCCTTAGGGTTTCAAACTGAAACCGCCGCCGCCATTGCTCCGGCACCCAAGAGGTCGAGACCCTAGGGTTTCCTGACGCCGCCACCGTCGTCGGAGTCGACGACGAGGCCGCCAGTGAACCTTCACCGGCGAGGAGCACGGGACCGAAGATCATAACTCAAAAATTTTTTGATTTTTATTTTCAAAAACAGATCCAGAATCGGGAAAAAAATTTTCTTAATCCAGATCCAAAAAACCTAAGAAAAAAATCCAAAAAATTCAAAAAAGTTACTGCCCACGACGAATTTTTTACTGTTCATCCGAAATTAAAAACGTAACTGTTCATCCGAGCATTACTGTTCATCCGAGAACAATTCTTAATCAAAACCAAAGATTTTAAGATCAAAAAACCTAATTTTAATCTTAATCTCTTAGAACAAATCAATGTGGCTCTGATACCACTTGTTGGATGTAATACTTGAGATCTAAATCATAAAGCCATGATTAATTCAAAGAGATTAACATAAAAATCTAAAAGAGCGGAAGCTTATACCTGAATCCATAGATGAAAACTTGATTTGGGTTTTTTGATGATCTTCTAACCTTAGGGTTTCTCTATAGCCGAATTTTCTCTCAAGATGGAGGTGAAGAGAATTAGAGAATGTAACCCTAGATTAGGGACCATAACCCCTTATTTATAGGTGTTGTACTTTTATAATTTGGCCCCTCAACAAATCACAACTACAACCTGGTATCTGCACATATAATCCCATGATTTATTTAAATACCCATTAACCCAACTTAATTGACCACTTTAGTGGGTTATCCTGAAAAGATAGCAATATACATTGATTAATCATATGTGCCCATAAATAGATTTATTAGATTAAACCCAACAAGCTTTACTAGCTTATTGACCAAGTCAATAAGACACAATCTCTTAGATAAGACACAATCTCGTGTTGCCAAACAGTGCCTTAGTAACTTTCACTACAAAAAAAAAAGTATTTAGTAGTGTTTCGAACGAGGGTATTATGCAATAGACGTCGGTCAATTATAATTATGTCGAGTTAAGTTTATTTTTGTATTTCATTAAAGTTCTGATTGTAATGAATAATTAGCGATATAATCGTTATATACGTGTGTGTGCACGGGTAAGCGCGCGCGCCTGTCCGACACCACTATTATAAATTCCTGGCTCCGTTTCTGCCTGAGCCGGTTTAGTTCTAGATCCGGAGTTCGAATCGTGGCCTGGTTATTGGCCTAACAAAAATCTGGCTGGTTGCCGAGCTAAGATTAATCCAGATTCCGATTACAGCTCCATTTAAGGGTACCTTTTGAGATGCAAGTCCGTAATGTTTTTTTTTTTTCCTAAAAAGGGTAAAGATCCATGGAGCGTGGTCATCACCACCCACTTCGCACGTGACCCATGAAGCCACGGACAAACCCGAACCAGTGAATCGCACTCATCGCACACTCATGCAAAAAAGCTGCAACGAACTCTGGACTCTCTCTCTCTCTCTCTCAGCTTTCAAAATTTCCAACTTTTCAAAATCCAAAACACCTCCACCAACAAATTGTCCAAAAACCCCCCCATCCAAACTTTGCGCTTGCCTCTCAACCCCCCTCCCGAGATCTCACCACTTCATGCGTCGTACGGTTACGCCCGACAACTTAGCTACTGCAATACTGCAAAAAAAAAAAAAAAGAAAAGAAAAAAAAAGCAGAAAAATGACATTTATGTGGGTTCTCCATTAGAGTTTTTCATGTATTAAACCCCAGACGATATATGATTTTGGAATTTTTCATAATTGTTGTTTTGCTATCCAAATTGTATTCGAAACCTCAACTTTTGGGGGGATACCGTAGAGGTAGGATTCGAACTGTATCGACCACTAATTTTCACGATCAGTGCAAAAGATAAAAGTTAAAACATCGGTACAAACTAACTGTTGAATTGCTGCAGGTAACATATAGATGTATAATCGTTAGCTTTAAATTTGGTGTTAGAGATGTATCATATTCTTATTCGCCTTACATAGTTTTTCTAAAGACAACCATCTACGAAATTATTTTCCCCTCAGCTTTGGAATATTCTGGTATAAGGTTTATTTATTTAGCGACACTTTTTTAAATTTAAGTTAATTAGTATTATAAACAATAATTACAGCGTTATTTCAAAATGAGTTATTTTCATCTTTTAACACCTAAATCTTGTATCAATAGCTCTTAACGATATTAAGATTACTCAATTTCATGTTTGATTAGCCTATTTACATAGCTTAGTTACTTTAGAAAAACTTAATCATCTTACCTGATTATTCAATTTAATTACTTAAAATTTAGGATTGAAGCAAAATTGATGGATGCTTCCAATTTTGAGGAATAGGATAGCAATCATGATGATTTTACAGAATAAATTAAAATGTACTTATTGAAAATTTTATTTTCCTTTTGCTCCAGTTTATTAATTAAATTACCTCCGCGGTAAAAAAAATTAAAAATAAAAATCTGACAACGAAAGTGCTAATTTCACGTGATGTTGACCGGCTCCAAAAGGCTGTTAAGTTGTTAATTATGGTAATTACGCGGGTTTATTTAACCCCCTTAAATGCAATATAGAAACGTGTGTTTTGTTGATGGAGCGATCTCAGCCGTCCGTTGAGATGATTCAGCACTTAATGAACAGGTTATTGCTGTACCTGCTGAGGAGCTCACTTTGATAAATTCTGGCGGTTTTAGATATTAGTCCCTTATCTTCAATAATTTTATATTAGTTCCTCAAGTCTTGCATATTGCATATTAGTCCCTCAAATCCTATGTGTCTTGCAACATGGTCCCTCTCTTAGTGTTTTAGTTACAAACCCAATCACCGTAGGGTTAACTCCAATTTAGACATCTGCGTGTACCAAATTACCCCTCTCTAATGGTTCAAATGCTAGTGCAAAAGATATAGATAGATTAGAGGAGAAATTAAGAAAACCATATAGATCTTAGAGGGTTATTATTGTTGTGTAACTTAGCTTTGTATTAGAATTCTTTTGTCTGTTGTTAGACTTAACACATGGGTAAAAAAGCTACTTTGCATATAACAGTTAGATTTGACGGAATATTCTCTTTAAGTCTAACGTGGGTTAATTAGAGAGACTGTTTTCATGACGGTATACTTGTATAGAATTAAGAGAATAATATGCAATTTCTAAGATTTGAGGAAGTAATATGAAAATTATTAAAGATTTAGGGCACTAATATCTGCAAAACCCAAATTTCTATAACTGGCGAAATTCTAAGATTATTAAAAAAACTCCATCTTCAATTTAAAATTGCAATATTAGGTCTACATAACAATTAGGGGTTAGTTGACTAGTTATAAGAAATAAGAAATAAGAAATACAGGTTCATCCCATCTATAGTTACTCATCTCAGCTGGTCTTAATTTTGATTAGGTTTAAAGTGTCACAAATATTTGTTGTTGTAACAAAAACAACAATCGTATGCATTTGTGTAATGTATATTTTGCAACAAAATTATGTTCTTAGCATTGAAATTGATAAAAGATGTCACTTGTTAATATAAGAAATGCAAACAAATTAGAACATGGTAATATCAAAGCAGCATATTAGTTGATTGCTAGTGAAAACATTAATATTGTGAGAATTAACAATGGGAGGATGTATGTCCTTGAAAAGTTGATCTAGCAAATATGGATTGCCGCTGTTTTGATGATAAGATGATCTACGTTCACAAAAAAGATATCAAGGGCCTAACTTTGATCTCAAGCAAAGCTCCTCCAATACTCAAGTCAGCAATTTATTAGTTATTTATTTAAACCCAAAAAAAAATATCTCTAAGCTACAAAAAGAATATCATATAAATTTAGGTTAACATCATAAAAGTAAATTTAAAAAATGTAAAGAAAAAGTGGAATGTGAAATACTCATGAGTAACAAAGATGAAATTGGAGCGAAAACATAAATGGTAGGCAGAAAGCGGCATGTGATCAAATAAAAAAAATAAAAAAAAAATCGATATTCACGCCGATTCACGCACCAGTTATATTTTATTAATTATTTCACAAATTCAGAAATGGCAAATTAGAAGCCCACGGATTACACAAATCTTTTAAAACGCACGCGCTGACCTTTTATCGAATTGTACTGATTTCGTAATCAAATTAGATCGTATTCTTTCTTGTAACCCAACAAAACCAATCTGCAACAAGTAGAGTCTCCGGGGGCTCAAACGCAAAAAGGCCAAACAGTCAATTCGGCGGTCTTGTATTTTATTTTGCACCCCCAACCCCCTATAAAAAAAATTAAGAGGGTGAGATGGGGGAAATCGGAGGGCGAGATTTGAACTATTTCGCCGTCCCGCTCACGGAGTTACTCGCCGTTAACTCTTTTCTTTGAAAAGGGCGCTCGCTTTCGTTCAACCTCTCTCTCTCTCTCTCTCTCTCTCTCTCTAACCCTCGCTCGCTCTCTCTCTCTCTAGACCCTACTAGAGCTCTAGCTTTCTCTCTCCTCATCCGTTGAGGCCGCCGTCGCATGCGCCCAAGCTCGGGTCTCTCCGGCGATTCCGGATCGCCGGGAGGAATTCGGAGCTCCGATTAGCGGCGACGGCGCTAGGTCAGTCCTCTATCGGGTCCCGAAACGGCGCTCATCGGTTTCGGATCCTCCTCCTCGTTTGTTTAGTCCCGTCGCTTTCTCCTTCGAGTTTTTTTAAAATAATAATAATAATAATCTTTGGGCATTTTGTTGACGAGAGTCCGATTGATGAGCTGAAGGCGAGATCGGAGTTCGTTTTGTTATTTTAAGTTTGGCACTAATCACATTGTTTTGGGGTTTAGTTTGGGGGCTAGGGTTTTAGTGAGCAGGTTTCTTTTTTTTTTCTTTTTTTGTAATAATTTTTATTTGACGAAAAAAATTCACTTTTTCTTTTACTCTTCAGTCTGGAATCGGCAATTTATTTATTTTTTCCGGACATTAAAAGAAAAGTTCACTCTTTTTTTAGTTCAGTTTCTGGTTACATTTGGTCTGTGATTTTCCCCTTGAATAATAATCATCTTGTCCTTTTTTTTCTGTTTTGTTTTGTTGTTGTTATTGTTTCTACGGGTGTACTTTATTGGGTGCGATATTTTGTATTGCTGCATTAATTCTACTTCAATGCTTAGTATTAAACATCAAAACAAAATAAAGGCTCGGTATTTACACTCTGAAAAAATTTCAGTTATGTTATTGGGTTTTGGAGAAAGATTCTTAAAATCCCATATTTGTAAGAATGTAATGAATGTCAATGGCCCAATATCTTTACTCAATAATTGATCCAAACAGTGGGCTAGTAAATAGATGGCAATAGATTTCAAGTTGGACTTTTGGGTTGTACTATAGCCTTACTTTTTCAAACCACATTTTTTTTAAGTATAAAACAAATCTCTCTTTAGGACATCAACACATCACAATCTGCTTCAAAAAAAAAAAAAAAATCTTCACTGAGAATTTAGCACCAATCAATAAAGAGCCTCCGTCGTGGCGATAAAAATGTGAATTTCCTTGGTACAAATTAAAACGACTTGAATGAAGTTGGCTTATGTTTAAATCTTATGAACTTCACTATCTTCGTCTCTGTGAATGATAGAGAGTATATAGTTTTGGAGTACGGAGTATCCTAAATTTTCGAATGTTTATGTGAGGAGCATGCAGGCATATTACGTTTCACGTTCAAAATTTTACCATTAGAATGATATGTGTGGTGATGAATACTCATATGCTGGCAAGTTGGATTTATGTCCAGAAAACTTCATGAAAGAAGTGCCCAAAAGCATGTATTATTTGTAGAACTAATCCTTTATAAGCAAGTGATGTGTATCTTAGCAAGATAACATTAGCAAGTGATGTGCATCTTAACCAAACCTACAAGTTTAATTGGCACGGGGTTTAAATCTTTTTTTATCACAAAGCTGATAGCAATGCCTTGATAGGACAATTCTCCAGAACTTTTAGAATCCTATTACTCTTCTTTAGCTAGAAGAGGGGGGGCTGGGACTTTTGGGGGGGGCCCCGGGCCGCCACGAGTTTTTAGGACATGGACCATCCTTGTTTGAACATTTCTCTGAATTGTGTAGTTTACTATCTTTAACCAAGCTTTTTTTTTGAGTGCTTAATGAAACTATCAAAGTTGGATTTTTATGGTTTTATATAACGTGCTCTGTAGCACAGTAGTATTATTTTCATTTTTCTTCCTTTTTCTTGTGATTCTTCTTTAAACAACTGCTCTTGGCTTGCTTTTATATCTAGTATTAGGTAAATAATTTACCTCTTGTAGGCAGGTTGTACAAATTGAACATATAAAAGTCTGGTTTAAGCTTTAGTGGCAATGAAGAAGGAAACATCTGAAAATTCAGTACTTGCTGGATATGAAGCACCTTCGGGCCGAATAACACGGGCTAGGGCTGCTGCTTGGCGCGCAAGTGGTTCCGTGTTCCAGTTGAAACCTCCTCTTGTACAGCTGGACAAGGTGCAAGTACTACGGGGGAAGAAAAAGAGAGATGAGACCAGTTATGCTGCTCCTAATGCAGCTTTTCAGCACAAGAAGAGGGCAGTTCTCCGGGACGTGACAAATACTTGCTGTGCGAATTCATTTAAGGACTGCATCAATGTGAGCAAAATACAGGTTCGAGTACTTACATAAAGTGATCAGTGATTCCATGATTTCATAATTGTTAAGATAGAATGCTTTCTGAATATTTTCTCATAAATGTTAAGGCTAAAAAAGTGTATTTGTTATTTGATAGATGTCTTTTCTCTCCTGCAAAGCACTATGTTGTTACAATTATACTGGCTTTTGAACTAGAAGATTTTTGAATTTTGTGGTGGAATATCACAAATTATTTTCCTTGTTTTCTGTCTGCATTTTCTTGTTTGGAAGTATTGACTTTTCTCCCTAATGCAATGCTTGTATCCAGGCTAAGGTCTCTCAGAAGATTAAATCCGGTCCTTCCAAGCCTAAACTATGTTCTAGCAAGAAGGTTTTCAATCAAGCCCCATCCATTTCTGTGAAAAGTGCAGTGATTCTTGAAAACAAGAAGGATAAACAGATAAAGGAGGTGGTGATGTTGGAGACACAAGATGCTGATTTGTCATTCAGTATGAAAGAAAATCTCTCATCCCCACAAAATGCAGCGAGTCTTATGGAAGGGGAGAGCACCTGTGGTACAACTTTGCTTGAAGAATTTATCTCCAGAGATGAATTCTGCAAGGATCCTGAGGGTTTATCTGAGTTGGAATATATAGATATTGATGATGACCATACAAATCCTCAAATGTGCTGCTTATATTCATCTGATATATATTCTAATCTACATGCTGCCGAGGTACAACACTATTTTCCTGGATTCTGAAGTCTGATGCTCTTTTGTGATATTTCTGCTATGCATTCTACCATTACTGCTTGAATCATTTAAAATTTTCATGGCGCCTGATGATGCTGATGAGCACAGAGATTAGTCAAGTGCACACAAAAAACAAACCTAGTCACACTCCTAGCTTGAGTTTAGTAATCTTTATAACTTCTAAGACAATGAGACAATTAAATCTTGTCATTGTTTCAACTTTTCCTTTGCATATTTGTGTTTTTTTGGTAATTTCTTATATTGAAAATTTCTTTCTTCAGATCCTCAGAAGACCTTGTTCCAACTTCATGGAAACAGTGCAGCGAGATATCACTCATAACATGCGGGGTATTCTAATTGATTGGCTTGTCGAGGTTTGTAAAAGTTTAAGTTAGCATATGTTTGCCAAAATGATTTTATTCTCGTTGTTAGACAATTTATGAAATTTGAACATACTTATTTACTAAATTACTTTTGGCTATGACTTGAAAGGTGACTGCTTATTTTCAGTCTTTTCCGAAAATGAACTGGGCATATCAGTATGGTTTGTGTCTTTCAGCACAAAAGTCAAACAAACTGATAACGGGTAGATATAAGCTAAACCTTATATGAGGTAGCTACATCTAAGTAATTAGCAAAGCATATGTTGTACTTATTTTAATCCACTTTGATATAGTAAATAGTATCACTGTGACTTTGCAGCATCACAAGAGTTCTAGTTTATAATTTAAACTTAGGAATATGTGTATAACTACATCTGCTATAATTATCTTTACAATTATCTTACCCTTTTAGGTGAATATTCTCTGTAGAACCGCGATTACTTAAAGGATGAGTTAGTACATTGAGGAGTATTCTTATTGTTAAAGTACTGTTAGAACAAACGTGAAATCTATGGTAGGGCTTATAGGGCACTAGTAGAGCTTACAAAACACAAGAAATACAAGGGCTAGGGAGTCTTTTTTATGGAATTTTGTTTTCCAGTTATTATCATTTCCCATTTTGCAAGGAACAATACAACTGTTGTGCGTGGCGGAAGCCAAAACCAGACCGATATGCTTCGAGAAACCATAACAAACAAACGCCAAGAGAAGGTCAAACAATGCAAAATAACAGCGCAAACACAAACAACCAATTTTAACGTGGTTCGGCAAGTTACCTACGTTCATGGGGCAAGAAAGAGGATAGGTTTTTCACTATAGAGAAGAAGAGTACAAACTGAGATTACAAGATCGCTCAAACCAATCAACTAATCTCACCAACAAAGCTCTCAATCTCTCAAACAATAACCCTAACCAATACCTCAGAAAGATCTTTTTTTTGTGCTCTAATATCCTGAAAACAATTTGCAATTAAAGCCAAAGAAACCCTAAAACGTGTGTTTGTATTTATAGCAAACACCAATCCCAAACAAAACAGGAAATCAAGCCCAAGCCCAACCCGACCTACAACCCATCGCAGTCGACCATGGCAAACTACAGAACCCGAAAAGCAATTAGAGTGTCTCGCGGTCGACCATCGCGCCAGTCGACGTGGTCGACCGTCAAAAATCCAGAGACTTTTTCCTGTACTGTGCACGTTCGCGGTCGATTGCCGCGCCACCCACGATCGACTACGCAACTTCTAAATTGTTTCATCTCCAATTTTTTGAACCTCATTGTTTCCTCTTTAATTCTCCACCTCGGCGAAGTTTTTTCCAAAATTGAGCCGATACCAACCAAAATAAATGTCTCATTTGTTACGTTCAGTACGAAGTGGAACAAAACCACGACAACGGACTCAATCCATAACAAGTCGAGATCCAAATGAGAATGTGATCACTCTCCAAACGTCGGTATTAACTCACCAATCCGGCTGCATCATTAATGACTGTCTACGTATCCTCTTGCTTAAGGAATCAAACATTCACGTAGTTCACCCAATGGCTTTCAAAAGCCCTCAATCCAATAGAAGAGTTCTTAACTCTTCACCAACAAATCTGCGGCTGATAGCTCTCCTAATGGCCCCAAAATGAAACAAACCAAACACCTCCACCTGAGGTGTACCAACGGTCATGTCCAAATCCGAACTATGTCCACCAACTGCACTCGAATTCAAAATCAAATCATCATCTGCATCCAAATCCAAATGACCCAAACTGTGTTATCTCAGCTGGAATTTCAAACGATGCAGTATGATCTGGAGCATGTGGAGTAATTTTCACCCAACGTGAAGTAGAACCTACTGCGATATCCTAACGATCTAATCAATACTCTCCACTTGCTGATTGTCAAATGTGACATTCCTACTCAGAACAAAATTAGAAACTCTCAACTGATAACCAAACGAGTTTCTGAATTCTAAACGTGCAATCAGATCAAATCTCAGATCCTCAATTTGACCAAATGCCGGACAACCAAACATCCGACGTAACCTAAAATCTGAAATAGTTCCACCAGACCCTAAATTTCCAAACGCAACAGTCGGCAACCTATAACTAAGATGACCCAAACATGTCAAAGCCTCAATACCAGAATCAATGCTCGACATCAAACACCGATCCTCCTTCAGAAAGAAACGACCAATCAAAAATGTCATCTTATCTCGTTATCCTAATGTTTTCCTTCCAATGAAGTGTCTCAAACTGTCGTGAGCTCGGCACGAATATCGAAACGGATCCCTCTTATACTTCTCACTAAAATCAGAACGGAGTACCTTCATCCTTCTGTCTTTCTTACATGTTGTAGACTACTAGGACTTCACTCAAGCGGGACTTGGTTGCAACCCAAACATGCTTAGAATAGTCGTCAACAAAGAAAATTAAATATCGATTACCTTCCAATGATGCCTCCTTGAAAGGCTCCTAAATGCCTGAATGCACACCACCTAGAAGACCCCTCAACTGATTGATAGAAGTGTCAAACTCTACATCGGTCTCTTTGCTCACACCAATGTGCTCAAAGGACTTCAATATGCAGGTCAAGGCACTTCTCAATAATCCAATGCACCGTATCAATAATCAAATATCCTAGCCTCAAATTCTTCTTTCTCAGTCATAATTCTCAAAACACCAACAAAACAATGCATGGCAAATGAAGAATAGATCCAAATTGAAAAGAGAGATTTTTACCTTCAACTGAAACCCTAATAAGAGCCTCCGAAAGATCTCACTCACACACGACGGTAGATGAGATCACCAATAGTAAAAATCTCACATTTATCACCAACTGAAGCTCTAACGAACTTCCAAAGCGATCTGCTCCTCCAATTAGCCTAAGTGTAGTTCAAGCTCTGATACCACTTGTTGCGTGTGGCTAAAGCCAAAACCAAACCGATGTGCTTCAAAAAACCAAAACAAACAAACGCCGAGAGAAGGTGATCTCGGGTCAAAACCAATTTTAACATGTTTGGCAAGTTGCTTACGTCCACGGGGCAAGAAAGGGGATGAGTTTTTCACTATATAGAAGGAAAGTACAAATTGAGATTACAAGATCACTCAAACCAATCAACTAATCTCACCAACAAAGTTCTCAATCTCTTAAACAATAACCCTAACCAATAGCTCAGAAAAATCTTTCTTTTTTGTGCTCCAATATCCCCAAAACAATTCCCAATCAAAGCCAAAGAAACCTTAAAATGTGTGTTTGTATTTATAGCAAACACCAATCCCAAACAGAATAGATAACTAAGCCCACGCCCAGACCCGACCCTCAGTCGACCGCCGAACCCATCGCGGTCGACCATGGCAAACGATAGAACCCAAAAAACCAATTACAGTGTCTCGCGGTCGACCGTCATGCCAGTCGATGCGATCGACCGCTAAAAGTCTAGAGACTTTTTCCCTGTGCTGTGCACGTTCGCGGTCGACCGCCGCGCCATCCGCGGTTGACCTCGTAACTTCCAAATTGTTCTGTCTCCAATTTTCTAAACCTCGTTGTTTCCTCTTCAACAACACTTTGAAGTTTATGAATGAGATGCATTTCAGTCCCTACCAAGCAATTTTCAACCTCGTAAGATTGCGCAAAAGGATCCCATATGGTATACAATTGTTCCAGCCTTTCTTCATGATCTTCATTTTTCATTTGGAAATTGCTACACGATCAGTCCAAATATCTAATATCTTGAGGCTACTAGAGAAGTACTTCTGAAACCTGTGTATTTTATGTAAAGCAAAGAAGCTGATAATGTGTGGTTTGTGTAGCCATATGCCCTTACACCTATACAAGGGTGGCACTTAAATTCGATAGTGCTCATTCTAACACCTGAAAACCACAGAGCTCAAAAGGCATTCCCCTAGCGGAATCTGTCAAATTATGGAACTTAAGTTTGTTAGTAATTGAAAATAAAACAATTTGTACTCGCATTGTAGTTTGTTGAGATAAGTACATAATAGGTGCCTTCCCTTCCTAGCTCATGTAAGTTAGCAGATTTTTTATTTCAAATTATTTTATAAACTTGAACATAGGTTTCTGTTGTTTAATATTTAGCTTTGCCTTCTTTTCTTTTCAATTGAGTGAGTTTACAGTAATGTCAATTTCATGTTTCAGGTTTCTGATGAATATGGCCTTGTTCCAGACACTTTATATCTCGCTGTTAACATCATTGATCGTTTTCTCTCCCAAAATTATATTGAAAGACAAAGGCTGCAACTACTGGGCATTACTTCCATGTTAATTGCATCGTAAGTTTTCTGTTATGTGTTAGTGTGTCCTTTATATACTTAGACTATAACTAGAAATACAATGTTAGGATCTATCTAATTGACAAATTAAACATTGGGTTATGAGTCACACTATTGGGAAGCCCCCTAACCATGCAATGCAGAGGCCTGATATTAATCACCATTAAATTCAAAAAAGAACATACAGTGCGCAAAATTTCGGGTGACTAGTTGTGAATAATACAGAACAAGGGAAAACACTACTCCCATGTTGATTAACTGATGTGCATTTCACAATGTACCATTTCTGTGTCATGCTTGATACTCAGTTTTTTTTGGGTGGGTGTGTGTGTGTGGGGGGGGGGGGGGGGGGGCCCGAGAAGGTTGGTGTAGGTGCCCACATGCTGTGGTTGTTAGATGCCATTTGTCACATGATTTTAGGGTATAGTTACTAGGTAGTCTCTGCAACCATTTATGACAGTTGTTTTTTGACTTTTACTTTTCTAAAGGCAACTACAGTATGAATCTCTGCCTACGTAAAAGCATGATCTGGCAAGATCTTTGGGACTCGTGGAGAATTGCATATATCATTCTCAAATGAGAATGCCTTTTTTGTAAGGGCAGTCCCATATGGATGGGAGAAATCTTGTGTGAACTTGCTCTAAAATTGTAGAACCCCTTTTGTTTCTCATCTACATGTTTATAATAAAGTAGATTTTCATAGACTGCTCTGTAGACTGAAGTAATTTGGGTTAGTGATGCTTAGTGCACTTTGTTTGTTTTACTATTTGGATTTAGTTAATACAATTTTTTGTATTTATATTTATTGTATGTTATGCAGAAAGTATGAAGAAATTATCAGTCCCCGTATAGAGGAATTTTGCTTTATTACAGATAACACATACACCAAAGGAGAGGTATACTATACATTCACATTAATTTTTCCAAGCGCCTCTTGCATTTACATTCCTGAGCTAGGAAAAGGGTTCTGTTACAAAGGAGAATTAACATAGCCAGCATCACTCGCTAACAGGTACTTAAAATGGAAATTCAAGTGCTGAGATTTTTGGGCTTTCAACTCTCTATACCTACTGTAAAAACATTTCTCAGGTGAACACTTACTTCCATCAATTAAGTCTTGTATCAGGTTTGTGTATGTCTATCTTTCATCTTTGACATTTTTTTTGCTTGCTATCTGCAGGAGATATATTCGAGCAGCATATACATCATACAAGGTAAGCATTTCTATAGTGAGTGTAATGGAGTATAATAGTAATGTGCTTTTGAAACTTCCAACCTGTTACATATTTTTTAAGTGATTTTCTTCTCTAATGCAGGTTCCTCCTCAAGCCTTGAGTCATCTGGCAAACTATTTAGCAGAGCTGACATTGATTGAATATAGCTTCTTAAAGTTTCTTCCTTCAATCATAGCTGCATCTGCTGTATTCCTTGCAAAATGGACACTGCATCAATCTGACCATCCATGGGTGCGTGCATATTTATATTTTTTTTCCTTTTTAAGCTAGCTTTATGCACGTAATTATGTATGTCTCTATGTGTTTAATAAATAGGAGGTAACAACTCATTTTGCTAAATTAGCTACCAAGAAATAGAGTGGCAGTGAGGCTTATGCCACAAGTCACATTGTATGTGTACGTGTGCACGTCTGTATAAAGAGTTGAGCTATGCTGCTATTAATAGTATTTAAGATTTAAGATGTGACTACTATCGATTCACATCCAGAATTTGGATCTCCAAATTGAAAACCATACATTAGATGTGATCTACTACATATCAGCTGCCTAGAAATAAAACTTTTGAAGGATTTTAGCATGTTTTTTCCTGGATCATATGTTATGGAAACTCAACATTTCAATATTTTGTAAAGTTCTTAATTTTTCCCCTTGGTACATGGTTAAAAGCTCAACGAAATCATTGGAATTTTACTCGTAGGTAATTCATGTGTTTTAAGACTACGTTTAATGCTGATTTTCAATTTGAATCGATAGTATCCACATATTCAACAGTATTTTTAGCAGGCTAGCTTGACTCCCTCTCATATCATTTCAGGGAGCTACTTAGAGGACTAGTTCTCTGTGTCCGGGTCCTATGAACTTCTTGCAGAAGTTTGTCTCTTATTGGAGTTTTGCTCGAAACTTCACTGACAGATTATTCCTCTCATGTACAGAATAGCACCCTGGAGCACTATACCTCTTATAAAGCTTCAGAACTTAAAGCAACGGTTCTTGCAATGCAGGAGTTACAACTGAACTCGAACAATTGTCCCCTCAATGCAATTCGTGAGAAGTACAAACAATCAAAGGTATTACTCATAGTTTGCCAAATATCATCAGACAAAACGTGCTCCTAACTTCGACTGTATATTTGCTTACTAGAATATGAACAACTATATTTATGGCCAGTATTTTTATCAAGATTATAACTTTAAGACTCTGTTGTGAGATGCAGTTCGAGTCTGTGGCTTCGATGACATCTCCGAAGCTTCTCCAATCACTATTTGACTGATTATATATACTAGGACCGTCCTTTCGATCTACTGAGGATGTTAACAGAGGGTTAGCAGAAAACAACCTTGTGACTGTCTTATCTCATTTCTTTCTTCATTTCTTTCATATCTTCGTTTTTATGGTGGTCGGGTGATTCTACCATCTGTTCTTTTTTTCCCTTTAAAGTTTATCTGTGTAACGCAAAAATATAGGAGAGGTGATAACAGGTCGACTGATGCTTGGCCAAATGGCATATTTATTTCAAGCATTTGATGTAAAGCAGTGGCTGTGCTTCTTGCCTTAGTGTCCCTTTTTTGGTAGGAATGTAACTATTTCAATGATAATTTACATGATCAAATTTCAAAATTTTTCTTGTTTTCTATCGTGTTGTTGTTTTCTGTGCCTTGGCTCTTACTGTTTTTCCTGTCGATGCACCGTTACATCAAGGGTTAATTAATTGTGGGTGGACCCTCTGTGCTACCGCCCCCATTATGGATAGAACCCCCCTTGTAATTCTATTATTGCAGATGGACTCTCTATGTAAATTTTTTATTTTTTAACTCTATATCACCAAGAGAAAGAGATCTCCTGAGGGTAAAAAAGGAGAGAAGATTTTATTCGGGTTTATCCACAACTCGGTGATAGTAGGGAGTATATTAGCAACTACAGAACTATAAGGCGTCTATCTACAATTGGGAAATAGTTAGAGAGTCTGTATGCTATCATTGGCGTGCGTCATCCGCAACCTGACACCGATCGTTGGCTACAAATTGACATTTAATATACATTTAATATGAAAGCATTGCTTGTGGAAGCGTTACCGAAACAACCGATTATATCTTCTCATTGTTTGTAGACCAATCGATCACCTAACGATGTGGAAACTCCAAGAAACTTGTTCGAACTAAAGAGAACGGATATTCGAACTAAAGAGAATAATAATGTCTCGTAGAAAATTGAATAAGCAAATAACAACACGTAAAAGACTTATGTGGCTCGGTAATCGCCTATGTTTATGGGAAGAGATTTAAGCCTTCTTTTTATCAGAGATTATAACATACGACTTTTCTTGTGATCTTAATAGATCCCACAAAAAACTCTCTCTCAACCTCAACAAAAAAGATATCTCGAAATCGTAGATTTCTCTCCCTAGTTTTCTCTCGGCTCTCTTTTACAACATGCGACTCTCATTGGGACTTGGTGACTAACCCGAGACGGCTAGGCCTCGTGAACAGCTCTATTTATAGATTGGAATCCCAAATACGAAAGAATTCCCAAAGAAAATAATCCGAGACTGACCCGAACTACGTGGATATCTTTTCTTGTATCTTCTTTTGTGGTCATCTTTTATAGACTGAAATACAAAAATAATTCCCAGCAACAATTAACCCTAACTACAACAACTTGTAAAAATCAAAGAGAGATTATTATGCAAGATTTTTTTTACTGAAATGCTGCAATAAAAATAATTAAGTAGAAGTTCTTTTTTAAGACAAAAATAATACAAGGGTTTTGCATATGAAAGAGTTCAACGTCGGAGTTACTTGCAAAATACTTTGCATTGGTTGCTTATTCATTAGGTACAAATAAAATCCAAAACTTGAAAAAAATAATACTCAGACTTCATATAATCCTAAGTAAACTTAAACTTTGCAGCACTTAAATTTTTTTTTAAAAATGTATTTTCGTACATAAATTCGTGTATGCAGATCAATTTTAGTTAATAAATCAAATGAAAAAAAAGCAAGTTTTCATCAGAAAGAAAATCAGAGTCAAACTTGTAAATTTGACTATTTAGCAATTGGGAAAATTTAGCACTATTCTATCAATAGTTTAATGTCAGTGCGACTATTATATTATGGCTTTAAAAAAACGAGGTTTTTAAATTCTAGTTGCATAAATATTCTAAGGTATGGAAGAATTGACTATTAGGGGCTTAAGATAATAAGTTATTTTGAAGGGGAAAAAATGACACAGGTTTATTACATGAAAAAGGAGTTAAAACTTGGTGTCATATGAAAAAGACATTCTATGGGGGCATAATCACAAAAAAAAAAAAAAGGAAACAAACAAACAAACTAACTAAAAAAAAAACAAAACAAAACAAAAAACAAAAAAACAAAAAACAAAAAACAAAAAACAAAAGGTACAATGCTTCGAGCACAATTACAATTGTGGATAAATAGCACTTAATACCTGATAGTTTCATTTACTTTATACTTACGTCCTCTAACTTGTTTTTCATGGCATTTATATATCATAATTTTTCTAAAATTGGCACGCTAGTACCCTTTATTGCGCTCACATGAAAATTTTGTTGGATTTAATCTAATAAATCTAATTATGGGCACATATGATTAATCATTGTGTATTGCTATCTTTCAGGATAACCCACTAAAGTGATCAATTAATTTGGGTTAA
>BQKN01001022.1:143619-155232 GCA_022839385.1 Asparagus kiusianus
ATATATATATATATATATATATATATATATCCTGTACCTGTAACCATGTCCAAGTTTGCACTAGCACACGTGACAAAAGCCTCAGAAAGCATTTATAAGATGTGACTCCTCAATCCTGTAGTGATTCTCATCCAATATATTTTCCATGATGGACATATAATTAAGCAGTATAGGGAACATGACTTATGTCCACTAGATCTTTATACCCTAAGCACATATTAATTGGGAATGAAACTATTAGTTGATTACTCATAAGCATGAATAGCACTTCAACTTGTGGCTCCTTCTATCACGTCAGTTAACATCTCAGGCCATTTCATCATCTCATACCAGTTCATCATATCCTTGCATTTTGTTTCCTAAGCATGATGTTCACTTCATATCATATCTATCTTTAAAAAATGTACCAAATGGCCATCTCAAGGCAGGGAATGCAGCGCATAATGATTTCAACAAAAATAAAATGCTCGGATATGGATTTGGATCCTCACCACTACCAAAAAGTAATGATGAGACCACTACTTTTAATTACTACCGTCTATTGTTTAGTAGACGGCTGCGGTTCATTCTATATTACGGTTCATTCTATATTGCAGCACTAAACATATTCTCATATATTGCAGTAGTTCCCACTTCTCACTCAAGATGAAAATGAATCGCAACCATCAACCAAATGGTATATGGTTGCAATCAAAAGTAGTGATCCCCCATTACTTTTTGAGAGTTGAGAGAATCCAAATCCTTTAGATACGTCAGAGATTTAGAGTTTATCCACCTCTTTTAGTACAAACATATAATTTGATGCAAGAGAAGGTAGTTTCCATAAAATCTTAATGGAGAATATTGTTTAGATAAAGAGCTTCGGATAACTAAGTCCCACACTACATGAAAGAAATGATTTTCTCTCTCTTGGGCTCTAGACAGTTTCTTTTTGATAACTTCGACGATCATACACAAAGAAGGGTGTACTTAAGATGCAGTATCCATAAAGCCTAAACATCTAGCTACCCAGTGGGTCACTGTGGGAACCAGCCAACCCTTTATAACATGTGGTCCATCCTTGGCTCATGGGTCATCTTTTTGACACCAACAGATGCCTTGCTCTTAGACAGAACACCTTGCCAAAGTTATTAAAAATATGTCCTTAATAGCTGCTCAATTTAAAAAGTCTTCACTACACATATTAAGAGATTCCTCAGTCCACTTGATTGTAAAACAATAATATGGCTGCAATAGTTGCTCCATCCTTTTCTCTAGCCAAAAGCGGCAACCACCTTATCCACTCTAGTGCTTCTTATGATGATTCAACATCTGATTCCTATCTCCAGCTATATTTATGCATAGCAAGGCTTTCTCCTGTCCACATTTCATATTAATCACATATAGCTGAGATGAGGTCAGCACTGCTTTTATTAGTGAATCTTTCTTGTTATATGATCTTATAGTTGACGATGGATTTTGGAAAAATAAACTTCAAACTATGTTACTAAAATGAGAAAAATTGCCACTAATGGTGAAGTTAATGACCAGTATAAGACCTATTCGCTCTCTTTCATGAGGCATGAGCAATAACCAGCAATGAGCCATATTACAGCTAGCTTCTGTTAACCACTCATCTTTCCCTCTATGTCCCAACAAAGGAGAACAAACAAATGACGCAAGCAATTAAAAAATAAAAGTGAATATCTATGAAGATCTTTCTATCCTATCCAAGCAGTTTATCATGAGTTTGAATGCTTAGCAGGCCTTGAGATCTTAAAGCCACTAAAACTGTACAGAGATCTTAATATTCATGCAAGACTTCCAATATTTTGCTCCATTTGACATTCCTTCACAAGTGATCACATCTTTATATTTCAGTATGCTAGATCTAAAAATAACAAGCAAATTGGGGTGCAATTCCTAATGAACTACCTCAACCTCGTAAAGTAGAGCTTTAAAGACACTAGCTTCTCAAACATTAATTTCAGATCCCATTTCATGGTTCAAGTTGTTGGTTGTCCTTGCATCAGAATAAATTAAACTAAAAAGGAATTATCCTATATAAACAGACTTTCAGATCTACCACTCATAATTTTCTAATCTCTCGTCTCCACTAATGTACTCGACTACACGAAACTGTATGTTCTGTATACTCAAATGCATTTGACATTTGTATATTTAGTACAGAAATCAAAATTTTATACACATAACTAAACACAGTCGGTAATTCAAGGTGCATATAGTTTGCACGTACCTATTCAAGCATCATATCGGCAATATTTTAACATATCAACTTTAAATACAGCCAAAATAGAAGATAACTGCATCTACTTAGCAACTAAAGAGGCCACTTGCTTCCAAGGGACATCGCCCGCTAACATCTAGTCACCATCCTAGTCGACAATATTTTAACAAATCAACTATAAATATACAGCCAAAATAGAAGGTAAATGTATCTGTTTATCAACTAAAAAGGCCACTTACTTCCAAGGGGCATCGCCCACTAACATCCAGTCACCATCCTAATCAACAATATTTTAACAAATCAACTACAAATATACAGCCAAAATAGAAGAAAACTATATTTGTTTATCAACTTAAAAGGCCACTTACTTCCAAGGGACATCGCCCACTAACATCCAGTCACCATCCTTATCCTCATATGTTGGCACATACTCAGTACCGTTCACAGGATCCACAAGCCTCCTCTCGTTCGAAACATTACCTGCTCAAAACCCATGAAAATTTATATTAAATGCAAATTCATCCAAATAACAACTAAAACCCACTGATCTTGAGAGATCGCTGACATACGGATCTTAAAGCAAGAGAACATTTCTTCAAGGGCAGCCAAAAGCTGTTCGTAACGGCCGTAAGTCTCGAGATCAACCTTACGAAGGTAAGGTGCCCCATCGAAAGCCACCTTCACGTAGGTGCAGCTCTTCAAAACATTCTTGCGGAAGGCTCTCACCGGTGGCCATCCCGCCGCTTGAGCCCTGAAATATGAATACAATTCTAGAAATTAGTATTGGTGAGTCACACTCAGGAAGATATCAAAGAACTCTTTGTGTTTAGAAGCAGAGCGCCTTAAACAAATTTTTAGTATTTCTATCTTTGTAAATATTAGTCTTCTTTATTATCAATAAGTCACAGGCCAGGCCTTTCATCAAAATAAATTATACCCCAGAAATGATCAAACTGCTCATTTAATAGGGAAACGCTCCTTATTTTCCTGTACATGAACCAAATTAAAGGAATGAAGACTTGGGTACCAAGTGATTTACTGATTTACCAACAGGGTTTTAATCGGAAATAAAATGAATATTTTTTTTTAATAATGGTGATTCCTAGAAAGAACTGGAGAACATAAAAATACTAAAATTTCTTTAAACCTTTCCCATATGATTAAGATCTTTGTAAATAACGAAAGCCCTCGCACACAATTAACCTAACTAACGATTTCACTTATATGCAACTTCAAAAGAGTTCAGAATTGATTTCATCTAACGTAAATGACCAGAATGCCCTCGCACACAATTTGCTTCGAGCGGATCCGAAGTCTTTTCGGGGTTAAATCCGGTAGGCCAACGGAAAAAGCTACAAATTTCGGCTACTCACTTAGCAGCGGGGGGCTTGCTCGGGCTCGCCGCCCTCCCCTCCGGCGACTCCGCCGTCATATCGCCGCCGCGTGTCGCCAGGCTGAGATCGACGGTGGCCTCGAACCCGCGCTTCCTATCGGGATCGTATCTCGGCGGGCCCAAACCAAGGCCCAGGGTGAGCTCCGTATCCTCATAGTCGAGGCCCGAGACCGCCTCCGACTCCGTCGAGCTCTTTCCAGTTTCGGTCGACATCGCGAAATGGGGGATTTCGAGAGATCTGGGGGTTTTTTTTTTTTTTTTTGAAGGGTTAGGGTTTTTTTGAAAATTTGGGGGTTGGGTTGTTTAATAGGGGGAGGGGGAGGACGAGGGAATTGGCGAAACGTGGCGGGGGGATCGGACGGCTGAGATTCCGTTGGGGGATCGGTGGTAGCTCGCGCTCGTGGGCATTGGAGACCGGGGCCCACCTTGTCGGGCCTCGGTGTCTCCGCTTCTCCCTTTCGCGTGGGGTAAAACTTCACAAAACCTCCCTTCAGTTTTTGGGGTTCTCGAAGAGCCCCCCCGTCACCTTAAAAATCTTTTCCCAAAACGAACACCAATTTTCTTTGACGAAAGTATCTTTTTATGTATGCACTTCTTCATCCGCTCACGTGAAAAATACGCATACAATTACAAGGGGTGTTTGTTTCACCAAACTTTTTGGCATTTTGTATGGATTACAAGTTTTGGGATCAAAAAGCGAGTTTTTTTGTATTTTGTGATTCCATACCTGGTGTTTGTTTTAAGAAATTTTTTTAGAATATTGAATCCCGAAAATGCAAAAAGTACATAATTTTTAGAATTTGCAAAATACTCTCCATTGGAGAGGATTTTGAGCAAAACTCGGAAATGGCTGTGCTTACCTCTCAATTGGAGAGGATTTGACAAATCCATATTTTCTTTTTGTGGGAATTAACCTCACCAAGATAGCATATTCATCATACTACAAAATTTTAGCATTTGGTAATGCTACAATTTGAGCTTGAAACAAACAAAATATTACAAATTGTAGTATTCCAAATCCTAAAATATTAATGAAACAAACAACGTTTTAGAAATCCTAACATATAACAAAACACCTATAGATTTTAAATCTCATGATAAAATCCATATCCTAAAATTATACTGTTTGAAAAAAACACCTGCTTAGGGGCTGTTTGTTTGTTTGTTTTTACGATGTAAAAGGATGAAAAGCGAAAAAAAGTGGGTTTCAATGTCAGCTTTCATCACTTTGCATTGTTTGTGTAAATTCCCTTTTACATGAAAAGCTTACACCTTTTGATGAGGTGTCACTGAAAGCAAAATAAAAAACGTGTCCAAAAAAATAATAAAAAAATCAAAACCTTGTAGAAAGTTGTGAGGTGGATAATCACTTTCCATTTTGTGTCATAAGTACTCTAGTTTACATTATACTATCCAAACAATGTAATACTATTATTTTAGGATTCACAAAGATTCCTAACCAAACAATGTAAACACTCGAATAAAAAATGGTGAGGTGGATAACCACTTTCTATTTTATGTCATAAATACTCTAGTTTCCTAAAAGCATCCAAACAGCCCCTTAGGCATCGTTTGGTACGTGAGAATGGGGTGGAATGGAATGATCATTCTCACTTCTCATTCCTTTCTACCAAACACACCCTCTTTTTTGAAGTTAGAATGCTCATTCGCACTTCTCATCAATTCCCACTTTACGTGGGAATGAGCATTCTTAATAAAGTGATAGGGAATGTGCATTTCCACTTAAGTTGGAATCAATAAAATATACAATTTTAAAATACGTTCATTCTTATTTTATTTTATATGACCATTCCATTCTTACATTCATTTCTTCAATTCCATTCTCATTTAAATCCATTCTCGCGTACCAAACGAGGCGTTAGTAACTTCAAGATTATTCTGTAGGAACATCGGGAATTTGTTTTATTTTTTGGCATCAACAAAAAAGGTAATAACATTCTGGGGCCCACGGGGATAGCGTCAAAGTGGGTCGTGTCCGGTAGTGGTGGGAGGGGGGTCAACACTTTCCGGGAAGAGGGTTCGAGTGGGTGGTGGTCCCCACGAGGGGGACACCCCCATGTGACCGCTGTTGGGGCCCTGTCGGCGACCTGCTCCCGCTTTTTAACCAACTGACAACTGCCGGTCCGTCTCCCCTGCACGCGGCCTGCGTGCGTGCGGCAGCCGGTTGATGGGCCGGTACTTTATGCGCCCCTCGCGCTCGCCGAATTGCCCCGATCCAGCCCAACGCAGAAGATGCAGGGAAAGGAATCCTAAAAAAGGCCAATTTCAGCCAAACCCCTTTTGATGATTTCTCTGAATGCCCCCTGCAAGTTTCAGCATTTGTCAACGACTCCCTCTAAGAGTGAATCGCGACCTCTAAGGGTAAAAATTTTCTGGGGTAAGTTTTCGAGAAGTGGTGACGGTTGGAGGCGTATCGCTGAGAACCTTAAAACTTAGGGTGGCATTTGTCATATTCTCATCCACTCATCCCAATTCCTAACTACTCTCCAACCCATGTGACTGTAGGCCCCGATTTCAATGAGTGAAGGGGAATATGTCACTTAGCAAAAAAACTTGTGTTTGATACCAAGCATACTTATTTTTCTCATATATAAATTAGTGGGTTATAATGTATATATCCAACCGAGTAAATGCTATACTCTTCCGTGTTCATTTCTTTCTCCTTTTATCTCCTCTCCCTGCTAAAGTTGTTTTGGCCATTATAACAAAAAAAAAAAAAAAAACAAATGAATTATAAAACCTTTCTTTGCCAAACATCTAAAGCTTTAATCCACTTGGAATTTAATCTACTAATGTATTATAATATAAATGAATTGTTTATGCTCAATACAATCTTTTTTATATTATTATCAGTTCAAGAAGTTATTTATATACTTTTGTTTTGTATAGATACTTTTCTTGAAAATTGTGAAGTTGTATACATGCATCTTACAATCACGATTACATTGGAAAGCTTACGTTTAATATCACAATGTATAATTTCTACTCTATTATTATATAATAACAACACAAGCAAAAAACTTCAAGTTCAAGAAGTTATTTATTTATTTTGATAAAGGAAGTTCAAGAACTTACTGACTAGGGTTGAATAATAATGAGCCACGTAACTTGTTTATGCTCGATACAATCTTTTTTATATTATTATAAGGTGGGAATATTAGAAGACAACTAGATCATGACGAATCTACAAAATAATGGCCTTTGGAATCATAGGATACTTATCATCACAAAAGAAGAATAAAATGATGGTTTTATATTTTAACATCAAGTTGCACTATTTGGGAATGGATTAGTGACAATGAATCATTATTAAGGCTACCCGATTAATTAATCATTCTTAATTAATTTAAGCCTTTAAGCTCCTTTGATCATTAATCAATTGCAAACTGTGTTTTGAGTAGCTAAACCTCTCTAATTAACACGAGAACTAATCTCTTTTCCTTGTGGAATTAATATGATTTTTTTTTTCAAAACTTGATACGTTTAGATGTCACCTAACAAAATCTTACGATCCTTAACTAGTCATCTCTTCTGTCTTCCACTGAGGCAGAACATAATTAAGGAATAGAAGAATAAGTATAATATCTTTAGTTTGATGATAAAAATGTGATTATAGTTGGTAAATGGAAAAGTGAATATTTGAGGAGGCCTTCATTAATTGATTAAGACGTGACATAGCATAACTTTACATTTGATGCGATGCACTGGTTGCAAATAATGCGAATCCAAATTGGAGTTGAGGAGATTGATTAGAACAGAAGAAGGATTTAAATCAAACACCTTTTGTTTCCACTTGTCTTCTAGTGTTTTTTTTCCCTTAACCATATTAGTGTGTTTCTCCCTTTTTTTTTCTATGTCATTTCTTGCATCAGAATAGCTCGCTCGCTCTCTCTCTCTTTTTTTTTAGTGTGAGTGTGGGCGTGTTGGTTTTTTTTCTTTTTTTTTCTTTTTTTTTTTTTTTGCGAATGCAAGTTGGAGTGGGCGGGCGTAGTGTGACTACTCTTTTTCTTTTTTTAAGGAAAATGGATTGCAAAGGTAATAAGTAATCATAAGATAGCAATGCTAATTTCACAAACAATTCTTAGGATTTTTAAAGGGGAAAAAACCTTGTGAATCATGCTAAATTGATCTGTCTCTTGAAAAAAATAAAGAGGGGGAGTCAAACTTGCTTTCTTGGATATATTAAAGAACTTGTAGGATTAGAAGTCTCAAATGATGTACTAATGAAGTGTTAGTGATTACTTTCATTAGTCATGTGATAATTTTTTAAAAAATAAATAAATCAAATATGATGATAGATAGGAAATTTTTGAGATTCCTTAAACAATGTCCCACAAAATGGGGAGCCACTTGATGTTATCTTAGGCGGTTTTACAAAATTATTGGGACTGTTGCCATATTGCCAAGCATATCCCAAAAGTAGTGATTTTGATGTTGGTCCTTATATATTCTTCTTGCATAAGCCTTGGCTTGCGTGTAATTCCACAAGTCAATCACTCTACAGTCTCTAAAGCAAGTGCTATGACATTAGCTATTACTATAAAAAAAACACCATATTCTAGAATCCATGGGGTTGTTTGTTTCAAATTTTTTTGGGACATAGGGTGGATTATAAATTTTATGATGGAAAAGTGGGTTTTTCTTTTGAGTTTGTGGATGTAAAGATAACACCGATAGTGCTTAGCACTAGCCCAAGACCGTAATACCCGAGAAACCCGAAAGAAACCAAGAGAATAAACCTCTAAGTATGAAGAAGAATATGAAGAACACTTGGAGAACACTTGAAAGACTTTTAGAGAAATGTAGAGAACTTATGAAGAGGAAAACTCTTTATTTGAACTTGATTTATTCACTTGTTCAACTTTTTCTTCTTGCTTACAAATGAGAGAGGTGAGGAGGTATTTATAGCCTCCCAAAGATATGTTACAAAGGATCTAGATTCTTCTAATATCACCTCCATAGTTCTTAGATATTTTTCTAATCTCTAGAAATTTCTACATAATATCTAAATATTTTTATCACAAATTATCTAGATGTTTCTATACTATTATCTAGATATTTAGCTTAAAGATTTCTCTAGAACACTTTAAGGAGGTGATCAACCTTCTAGAGTGTTTCTAAAAAACCTCTAGAGTTTGGACCTAATTTTGGGTTTGGTCAAACTTAGAATAATTCCATCATAAACCCAAAATTAAGCTTGATCCAAAATCAAGTTTAATTTCAATACTCCCCCTTAAACTTGATTTTGTCAACCATCCCGAGCTTCGAGCGAAGTAACTCAAATTGGCCCTTTGGTAGTGACTTGGTGAAGATATCTGCAACGTTGTCTTCGCTTCGAACCTCCAAAGCTTCAATTGTTCCATCAAGCACCTTCTCCCGTATGAAATGATGTTCTAACTCGATATGCTTCGTCCTTGCATGAAACACCAGATTATTAGCCAACTTGATAGCACTTTGATTATCTCCATAAATTGCAAACGGCTTATTGATTGGCTCCAACAAATCTTCAAGGAGTCTTCGAAGCCATATACACTCTTGAGCTGCGAGTGTTGAAGCTTTATACTCCGCTTCAGTGGTAGACAATGACACCGTTGCTTGCTTCTTGCTGCACCACGAAACACTTGTGTCTCCACATAAGAACACATACCCTGAAGTTGATTTTCGATCATCTAGATCTCCACCAAAGTCAGCATCCGTTAAACCATGAAGAGAAACCTTAGCATTGTACTTGTACATCAGACCCATGCCAAGAGTTGTCTTTACATACTTCAAAATCTTCTTTGCCGCTTCTAGATGTGGCTTCCTTGGTTCTTGCATAAACCGACTTACGAGACCCACCGCGAAGGCAAGGTCAGGTCTTGTAATGGTTAAGTATAGAAGACTTCCTACAAGAGAGCGATAAGGTCGAGGATCAGGTAGCAAGGACCCTTCATCGCGTTTAAGCTTTATGTTTACGTCCATCGGAGTAGTACGTGTCTTCCCTTCGTGTACTCCGAACCTTTCAACAATCCTTCTTGCGTAGCTTTGTTGGCCGACAAATATTCCATCCTTTACCCTTTCGACCTCCAAACCAAGAAAATTGTTCAACTCACTCAACTTCTTCATTTAAAACCTCACCGACATATCCTCTTGTAGACGAGCAATTTCAGCATCATCATTCCCGGTGATGATCATATCATCCACATAAAGAAGAACCACCACGTGGACTCCTCCATTTTTCTTGAAGAATAGACTCGGATCAGAATTTGATGGCACATACCCGCAAAACTGAAGGAATTGAGCAAGCTTTCCATACCAAGCTCGAGGAGCTTGTTTTAATCCGTACAAAGCCTTTTTAAGCTTGCAGACATAATCAGGATGCTCTCGTGACTTGAAACCAAGCGGTTGCTCCATGAAGATTTCCTTATCAAGCTCTCCGTATAGAAAAACATTCTTCACATCTAGTTGCCATAACTTCCAACCAAAGCTTACAGCTAAAGATAAAAGTGAGCGTACCGTAGTCATCGTTGCCACTGGACTGAAAGTTTCATCATAATCTTCTCCATATTTTTGAGAGAACCCTCGAGCAACCAACCTTACCTTAAATCTGTCAATGCTCCCATCCGTTTTTCGCTTAATTCGGTACACCCATTTATAAGAAACGGGTTGGACATCCTTGGGTTTTGGAACCAAATCCCAAGTTTCGTTCTTCATAAGAGCATTCATCTCCTCCTTCATTGCCCTCCCACTCTTGAACTCCTTTTGCTTCATCATACGATGATGGCTCCTCTTCATCTAATGGAGCTGCAAAGTAGCATGAGTAAGTAGTGACAAACCTTTCATCTCTGAACCGAGCAAGCTTAACAATGTTCCTTTTTGGCCGTTGATTAGCCATGGAACTACGATCTTCTTCCTCATCTTCCTCTTGATCAGTGCTCCCCCTTTCTCCTTGCTTTCACTTGGCATTTGAACAACTGGTTCATCGATCTTGGAGGAACCCCCACCTTCTTGTTCGACCAAGACTTGAGGTGGCCCATAAAATGAGGAAACTTCATCAAAGATAACATCACGAGACACGGTGTACCTGTGTGTCTCTGGATCCATACATCTCCAGCCCTTCCTTTGTTCATCATAGCCGACAAAGATGCATTTCTTCACCTTCGCCTCCAACTTGGTTCTTTGAGAATCAAACACGTGGACGTAGCAGATTGATCCAAATATCCTGAGATGTTTCAACGTTGGCTTCTTCCCATGAACCATCTCATAAGGAGACTTCATATTGTTCAGACTAAGTGGCATCCGGTTGATGACATATGCTGCACATCTCATGCCTTCCGCCCATAAGGTCTTTGGCAAATTTTTGTCATGTAACCAGCTTCTACATGTCTCGCTTAGATGTCTTATCTTCCTTTCCGCTACTCCATTTTGCTGAGGTGTATACGGACATGTAAATTCTCTCTTGATACCATGTTTTTGGCAAAAAAAGAGAAACTCCTTTGACATGAACTCCCCTCCATTATCCGTCCTTAAAGTCTTGATCTTCTGACCTAATTCTCCCTCCACGGTAACCTTGAACTCTTAAAACTTGGAGAAAACTTCTGATTTTTCCTTCACAAAGTATACCCAAGTGTACCGTGAGAAGTCATCAACAAACAGTAACATGTATCGAAACCCAGAATAGGAGGATGTTCTCGTCGGACCCATCAAATCACTATGGACCCTCTCCAACGGAGCGCTGCATTGTGAAGTGGAGTTGTCAAATGGAAGCCTATGTGACTTTCCATATTGACAGCCTTCACAAAGCTTTCCTTCATCATGAATCTTCAACTTTGGGAGCCCGTTAACCAAATCCTTATTCACCATTATCTTTAGCTTAGTCATATTTATATGACCAAGCCTAGCATGCCATATAAAGGCATTGTCACGCCCCGCTTCCCAAAATACCCGGGAAACGTGAACAAGCCCGCGACGTATTAGATTGAGAAGAAACATA
>BQKN01001022.1:155242-182115 GCA_022839385.1 Asparagus kiusianus
GAGACATAAAAATACGGGTCAAACATGCCCTTATACAAAATGATCTGAATGAAATACTGGAGAATATGAAAATACACTGAACAAAAGGAAATGAAAGTGCTACAAAACAAACTGAAAAGAATGACTAAGCTTCGGCTTCTTCTTCTGCTCCGTCTACAAGACACTCCTGCTGAGAATACTCGGCTCTGGCGCATCTCCAAGCTGAACATGTTCTTCCTCTAAGTCTGACGTACACCAGAGAAAACAGGTGTATGTCAGGCGCATGACGCACGGCAAGACCCCACAAAAGAAAACAGAACGAACGGAAATCCAATGCGAGAAACGATACGATAACAGAAATGACAAAGAAACGTGCAACTGGAAGTCCAACAAAATCAACACACAAATTCACTACTAAACATGATAAAACCTAAAGCATCCAAAATCGATCAGGTAACGAGATCATGCAGCTAGCGATCAGAAACAATCATACAAGTAACAGGGCATACAATAGATGTAATTAATACTTAAAAATCTACAACTCGAGACGTAATACGTCGAGCGAAATAATCCAAACAAGGAAACCCTCATGTATATACCATATGTCTCGAATTGTAAATAATTAAATATTAATCACGATCTATGTATGAAAAGAAACACAACTAGCCTATACCTCACAAGAACTCATACTTAGCCAAGAAACGAGGTCATGCAACTAGCCATCCCATTACTCATCTCAAATAATCAACAATCGCAATATCACTGCTCCTCAGACCCACCCCGGTGACTACACAAACTTCACCGACACGAGCCCGGAATACAACCACAATCATAATATTTCAATCATCAGACCCACCCCGGTGACTACACAAACCTCACCAGCGCGAGCCTGCCTGGAATACAACCACAATCACAAATCTCATCTCCTCAGACCCACCCCGGTGACTACACAAACTTCACCGGTGCGAGCCTGGAATATACATCAACAATCCCAAATCTCATCCCTCAGACCCACCCCGGTGACTACACAAACTTCACCGGCGCGAGCCTGGAAATAATCAACAATACCACATATCACAACTCCTCTCGTTTTTCTAAATCAACAGCACACAAGCCTCTAGATCTGATTCTTGTGACACGGGTCACTATAGTCATAAACTCCTAAGGATTCTCAATCACAACATGGAACAATCAATGCAACTAATCATGTGCAATAATATCATAGCATATCAAATAATCAAAAGAAGAATTATAAATCATAAACAACAGCTACATAATCAGAAAATAATATTTTTTCTAAATTAATTCATTTTAAATTATTTTGCTTAACAATTAATATAAACTAATTCATTTTCTAAAATAAATTCTTTTAAATAGAGGGAAACATAAAAATTTTAGAAAGTTTTTTTTACGCATTTAACAAAGAGGAGTTATTTTTGTAAAAAAAAATTACAGCCAGTTTGCAGGGTTTTTTTGGAAATTCATTGAGATTCCGCGAAGGCCCTCAATATTTAGGGAATTTTCTCTAATTTCATACTTGACTGGCCAATTAGATAAACAAGTATCCTGATTTCTCCCACATCTATATTTGTATGAATATTTTTCAACTTTCAGATGCTGTTTAAAGTTCACAAATGTTTTGTGCAAATCACCCCAAAGTTCCAGGGCGTTTGTGGAATTTACCAAAATTTTAAGTTTGTAGTTTGGCCCGCTGTCGGATAAAGCAAGATTAGTTTGGCACTAAATCCTGATTAGTTAATATTTAATTTGGGTTTGGGACAGCCGGTCAATAAAAAAATCCCGACACGGCGGCGGGCATTTTGGGAATCCTTTTTGGGAATTGGGAAAGTTTAATTTTTGTGAGGCCCCTCAAAAAGCTGAGTTTCATCATTGCAGGGGCATTTTGGCAAGGGCGTGGCTCCATTTTGGGCAATTTTGGAAAATTTAGGCCTGGGGAGATATTTACTGGTAGGACCATTATGGGGTAGGTCTGAGTTTGATTCTATACGCACTAACTTAGAACTTGGTTAAAATTTTGGTTTTATAAACATTGCTTTCTTTGGCTCAACATCCTTGTAGCATCAACTATGAAATAACTCCTTGTTAAAAGAAATGAAAAAATAAATATAAAATATAAAAAGTAAAAAAAATAAAAAAATGAAAATAATACTATGAAATAACTCATTACGTATTTATTTTAGTTTTTTTCTGAGAATTCTTTCGGGCGCTCATACGGTGCCAGACGATTGTATATTAATAGGAGCCTAAAAATTAATTTATAGTTTAAGCAGTTTATATTGTATATATCACAATTAGAATGATGAATTTTTTTTGTGATTCTATGAAGGAAAAGAAAAAGAAGATAGGTAATTTTTTAATAACGAGCCATGGTAGTTATTTTTTTTATTTTCCCTAGAATTTTTTGCCAAACTTCTATAAAACAATTTGGTGACAGATGCATTCACTAAATACGGTGAATCTAAACTTATAATAATACAGAAATACCTCCCTCGTCTCTATCTTTGCTTACTCAAGAAAAAGATGCAGAGAACCAAAAGAAAGGGAATTTTACTATATAGTTTTCAAGAAGGATTGCAATCAAGCATTTAGATTGGTTTATTGAAGATTTTCTGGATTTGGAAGTAATAAAGATCTTTTGTTTATCATGTTGTTGGAGTCTCAAGAATATCACTAGAGATTGGTGATTATTCCTGAGATCAAAGTTACCCAACAAGTTATTATGTATCATCTCTAGGGGTGTCCATTTGGCCGGGCTGGGCCAGGGCCCGGCTTTGGCCTAGAAACCTGGGCTAGTCCGGGTTTCGGGCCCAGGTACGAGCCGCCTCGACGGCGCACGGCACGGGCCCGGTCGCAAAAACACCCGGGCGATATGTCCGATTCGAGCCGACTCGGCCGTAATGGTGACATAATGTGACCGTTGCGGGCAAATGTCGGGCTGGGCCGGGCCACAACGGTCATTTTTGTGACCGTTTTGGCCAGCCCGGCCATAACACCCATTTTGGCTGTTTTGACCGTTTTGCCCCTAAAACGGTTAAAAATAAAGGTATTTTGGTCATTTGTCTAGGGGGCTGCCTATATAAATAACGGGTATTTTTATTTATTTTCCTCATCCAAAACTGATCTACTTCTCTCTTATACACTCTTATACTCTCTTATAATCGCTTTAGCTCTCTAATTCTTCACTGAAATGGCTTTCGGATCTGATTATGAAGAGCACAACCCAACTCTCGAAATGAGTCATCCTACTATAGCTACTCCTACCGATCCTACCGATGTTGATCCCGAATCCGTGGCGACGATTCTACACCAAGAGCTCCTAAAAGGCTAAGATCCGATGTGTGGAATTTTTTCGAAAAGATAGATGTCACCAATGATGAACACGGTAGGACCCAGAAGGCTAAGTGTGTATTGTGCGGCAAAATTTTCCAAGCACATCATAAGAGCAGCACCAACCACCTCAAACGCCATTTAGATAAAACACAACAAAGATCAGACGTCTCAATGTGATATCCGACAATCTATGATCTCTTAATCCTCATCTTCTGGTAGTTGCTAGGAAATGCATCATTAGGTTTATGATTCTTAAAAATCTTCTTTTTAAATTAGTAGAAGATGATGAATTTAAAGATTTATTTACAGATGGGTTTTACCCCGCATTTAAAAAAATTCTCGTCAAACTTATCAACGTATATTTTAAAACATTATCAAGAGGAACAAGAAAAAATAATTTCTTATTTTTAAGGTTTAAATTGTAAATTTTATTTAACTTCTGATATTTGGGCATCTAAAGCACAAACTGGTTACTTATGTATTATAGCACACTGGATTGATGAAAAATAGCAAATATTTAAAAGAGTTATTTTCATTATTACAATTAAAGTGTCACATACTTGTATTAATGTTGCAAATTTAATAATTGAAGAACTTTTGAAATTAAAAATTTTAGAAAGAATATTTTCTCTTTCACTAGATAATACAAGTAATAACAATATAGCTATTGATTTTATCAAACAATCTCTGTCATTATCATGTCATGGTGATCTTTTTCATATTAGATGTATCTGTCATATTTTAAATTTAATTGTTCAAAGTACATTTACTAAAATTAAACCCAAGATATAGAAGGTTAGGACGATAACTTATATGCATAATGCTTCTGAACAAAGAATTAGAAGATGAAAATAATTTTGCAAAAGAAAAAAATGTAAAACCCAGACTGATTCTAAAAAATATTGACCATGGGTGGAATTTCACATATACAATGTTAAGTGTAGTAATAGAATATAAAAAAATTATAAATAATTTTATTGTTTTTTATGCTTCTAGTTCTAGCTCTGGTAGTATGTATGGAATTACTAAAGATGAATGAATAGTTATAAGTATTTTAAAAGAGATGCTACAAATTTTTTTTATGATGCTACAATGTTATTATCTGGCTGTTATTATTCAACCATTACTTTAGTTGTTTTACAAATTTTAAATATTCAAAATTTTTTAATAAATATCGTATGGATGATTATTTTGGAAGTATGATTATTCAAATGGAAAATAAATTTAATAAGTATTTTAGGCTTATTCCTATTATTTTATGTTTGGGGTCCTTATTGATCCGCAATTGAAGGATATTCGCCTTTGAAGTTTGTTACATTCCTTGTATGGTGGACAGATAATAGACACTGATAATGGTAGCACCATTATTACTACTGCTCATCATAATGCTATTAGAAATTATTTTTAAAGCTTATATGATGAGTATGCAGCTAAATATGGTGTAGCTACACAACAGTCTACAGGTTCGACTTCTTCGAGCTCAAGTCGGAGTAAAAGTGTAAGTTTTGATAGATATGCAATGGTAGCTGAGCTAACTGGTGGATGTGGACTTAGATCATCATTGGAGGTTTCTGAAATTGATCAATATTTAACTGCTTTTTTAATTAAATGTCAAAATAATAATTTAGATATTTTTGCAATGGTGAAAAGTATATGAAACAGTTTCATATTGTATACTTTTCACCATGGTTCGTGACTTACTAACAGTGCAAGTTTCGACGGTAACTTCGGAATCCGCCTTCAGCAAAGCAAGACTTTTGATTAACGACCACAAGACATCGTTAGCTCTGTATACTGTACATGCTGTGATATGCTTACAAGATTGGTGGAGGTACGAGAAGAGAACGCAAGGCATCGATCGGATAGCTGATATTAAAGATAAATTTGAAGAGTTGAGATTAGCAGATAGATATAAAGAGTAAACAATATTTATCAAATTGTAATTTTTATTTTTTTACCTGAAAAATTATAATAAATTATTTTAAAAAATAGTTGTTAATGATAGTGATATATGTGAGTAGGTACCAAGCTAGTTGGGATGTACTCATTTATTATGATGCGACGAATTCCAAAATAAATTTATACTTATAAAAGATTTACTAATTATTAATAAAGAAGTTATTTTTATCATCTATTATTTTTTAAGTTTTTTATATTTATAATTTATATAATTTCAAGTGATTAATAATATTATTGTTTTTTATTAAAATTTTGAGTAATTTTTTTATAAATTATTTTAATTTTAAAGAGAATTCTTTTTTTGAAAAACAAAAAAAAATCGGCCCGGACCCGGCCCGGGTCTGGGCTCCGGTTTTGCTCGGCCCGGGCCGACCCGGATGGACACCCCTAATCATCTCCATTAACTATAACTAGTGTGCACCCCATGTAAAGCACGACCTTCATTTTTTTATTTTCGCTACAGTAATTCTGTGTTTAAAACAGTTTTGTAAGTACTGCACCAATATTTTTTAAAATGCGATAGTATCCCGCTGAGCTGCAGTAATAGTGCTACAATAATATTCTTTAACTCTACAGTCTCGTCTGTGCTACAGTAATAATGCTATAATAAGTGGCATAAATAATGAATCTTGAATCTTCTTGTTTGTGATACAATAATAATACTATAATAATTTACTATAGATAGAATAGTGATTATTGAATCCTCCCATTATTACAGGGGAATAGATTGGTCCAGCAACTAAGTACGAAAATAATTTCCATATGGGTGTCACTTGAGTTGAGGCTAAATACCCATATTGGTATTTTAATTCAACCCCATTTGTCAAGAAGGTATTTTAAATAAAAAAATCGGCGTTAAGACATTTTAATTGATTAAAATTACCAATTAGGTCTTTTTTCTCGTCGGCGACCACTTTTCCGGCGAGAACTCGTCGCTTGCATTTTAATTCAACCGGTTTTCTGACGTGGCAGTGGCAGGAAGAATAAGAGTCGATGCATTTTAAAATTCCCCATTTCTAAAATTGGTAAAAAAATTAGCGAAAAATTAGTGGAGATTACCGTATAAATAGAACCTCTTTCTCTTGCATCGATCCATGGCCGCGCCGGCAGCAATCTAGTCTGCAGTGATCTTCGTCTTCTCACTCTCTTCTCTCCGAATTCCCATGGCGTTTTCTTCTAGAAGTTCCTGGAATCGGGGGTTTTGGCTGCTTCTGTTAGCGGTAAAAGTAAGATAATTGAGTTGGATCTGAGATCTGGAGTGAATGCGTGAAAGTTTGATCTTTGTTTTGAAATTTTTAGGGTTCAGGTTGGTTCGTTTTGGACTTAAATTGTGATTAAGCCACATCAGCAGCTAAAACCGAGCCACATCAGCAAACCGAGCCACATCATCAGCTAAAACACAGATTAAGTCATCACGTGTCACACACGTGACGAGTTCTCGCTGGAAAAGTGGTCACCGACGAGAAAAAAGACCTAATTGGTAATTTTAATCAATTAAAATGCCTTAACACCGATTTTTTTATTTAAAATACCTTCTTGACAAATGGGGTTGAATTAAAATACCAATATGGGTATTTAGCCCTTGAGTTGATATGTTAACAATTATTAAATGTTTTGTACCACTTTGGGTCTGCACCTCTGTTTAAGATTTCAAAAAATTAAAAATTGTTTTTAGTTGTACCATACTTTGGGCTCTGTTATAATCTGATCGGCAATTTCAAGACGAATTTGAGAGGTTTCCAACTTTTAAAGGTTGATAAATAAGCAAGTAATAAAAAATGAGTGGTGTTAGAGCATCTCCAACAGCTTCCCCATCTTCTTGGTATTCTCAAATTTGGAGAATTTTGAGCTTTTTTTTGGTCCAACAGATTCCCCATCTCATTCCCCAAAATGGGGATAGGAGAGAAAAAATAGAGAGCCTTCCCCAAATCTGCAGCATTCTCCAAATATTTGGGGAAGCACTTTTTCACGTTCTTCTAGGCTCAACCCACAAAAAACAACTCCATCTCCTCATTATAATAATAAATAATTTGGTCAAAATGGTGATTCTTCAAAATAATAAATAATTTATTATTTATTAGTCAAAGATGTAGAATATTTTTATTATTGTAATAAATGCATGATTCTTCAAAATGAGGAAGCTGTTGGAGTTGGAGCAAAAATAATTTGGGGAATATGACATTTGATTCTCCATTTTGGAGAAATTTTTGGGGAAGCTGTTGGAGATGCTCTTAGGGGCACACTCCTAACCACACCCTCTATCACAACTTTTCTCCCTCTATAGTGCATTGGGCCCCACAACAAATTTTAAAATAAAATTTGTTGTGGGGCCCAATGCACTATAGAGGGAGAGAAGTTGTGGTAGAGGGTGTGGTTAGGGGTGTGCCCCTAACATTTCTATAAAAAATTGTGGCATTACCTCCTCTGCGTTCATGTTTGCTAGAAGTTTTCTTTTGTTATTAATAGGATAAAATTTCAAAACCAACCCTTATGAAGATTTATTTTTAAAAATCAGCCTATTTGAGGTTTATTTAGTATTTTCGACATAGTTTCAGCCAGGCTGAAACTAGGTTGAAAATACGAAATAATTTGGCTAGAATCTCGTGAAGTTTAGTCTTTAATTCTGTACAGTTTAATTAAGGACCAAACTTGACGGGATCCTAAATCCCTTGAAGTTCAATATATAGTTTCAAGTTCAAATTTAATATGACCGTAATAGTTGGCTAAGTGGTTAGCTTAAAGAAAGCTAAACTTTAATTATTTAAGAGGTCTTGAGTTGAATCTCATTCCAACATATTTTTTTCCCTTGAACAATAATTTTTTTTTACTAAACTGGGATTCGAACCATGCACTTTTTATCCAAGCCTTAAAGACTAAAGCTATAACAACTAAACCCACTACATATAATTGCTTAATTTGTGAAGTTTGTTTATTATAAACTTCACATGATTCAGAAATCCCGTGAAGTTTGGCAGCAAACCATCACCCGCGCCAAGTTTTTTTTATTTAACGCTGATTAATTAAGGATTAAACTTCACAGTAATCTAAATTCCATATAGTTTTCACAACTTAATTTAGCATTTTTGATTCAGTTCTAAGTTAAAAAATGCTAAAGAAAAGATAAATAAGTCGATTTTTGAAAATAAAATTTCAAAAGGGTTGGTTTTAAAAATTTGTCTTTATTAATACTTTCATGGTCATAGAGAAAAATTAAAGAGGTTAAATGAAAATGACACCATTAATTTGTAAGAATACAGGGTTTTTGATAAATTAGTCCTCCAAACTTATATATTTGGATACAGTCCCCCAAATCATCAGAGAATCAAACAGCCCAACTCGAAGGTAAAAATCAACCAAACAACAGACAAATAAATATGAGCGAAAACTTTTGATCAGGTAATGAATGTAGACAACAGCAAAAATATACAGCTGAGACTCTACCTAACTTGCATGGAGCCTCGGTTCTATCGCAACACGTGCAAAAAATAATTGCTCAATTTTCTTTCTTCAATACAAAATGTACAAACACAGACACACCCAATTATAATAATTATATTCATTTTCTGCTCCCCTTGTCAGGAAAAAAAAAATAGCTGTACATCTGAACAACAATCATACAGGACTGCTCGATGCAAAAATCAATCAAACAATGAACAAAATCAATTTGAACTTAAAAACTTATAATCAGGTAATGAGGCATATAATATACAGGAGATCGGCAAAATAGTATTACGCTCCATGGCCTTCCAACTTTCACAGGCCTCGGTTCTTGGGCCTCCACTCCGTACGGCCCTTCACAATCTCGGACCCACTCTCGAGACGAAGCAGATGCTGGCACTCGACCGAGGTTTCTGCTGCTGAGACTGCGGAAAGGGACTGCAGGACGCTGTCCCTACCGCACTCCCTCCTGTACTCCAACGTCATGCTTGCAAGCTCGTGATTCTCCACAATTGACATGGGAGCACTCTGTACACATAAAGAAGAATATTATTACACAAGGGGGGGAAAAGAACATGAATGCTGGCTGCGCGTTCAGCCGTTCACGGCTCATTTACCAAAATGAGCTATCAAAGATGTAGGTAGTGAGGATTGAGCCCCACTCGATAGATGGCCATCGAGGACCTGACCATCTGGTTATTCCTTGGTAGCTCATTTAGCAAGATGATTTTTCTGGAAATTAAAAAAAAAATTCTAAAGTGGTTCTCACGTCTAACAACAAGACTATGACACCAAAAATCATACAATTAGAAATTGGAATATTAACCACTACAACATACGAAGTAATAAATCTGTAGCAAAACACTACGTTTCATCAATAAATTAACTGATAGAGCCCCTGTTCTATCTGTGCAGATAGATCCCGTGAGTGACCTTTTCTTTTTGACTCTTAAAAGAGTGAAAATAAATTCACCCCAGAGGTCTATCCTCACCTGGGAAATTAATACAAGGGACTAATCCACACAAATAGAGCTGTATGGGGTCTACCCACAATTGGGCAATAGTATAGGGGATCTATCTGCAAGTAACCGTTTATCTCTCAAACAGAGCTGTATGCTCACAAATAGAGCTGTATGGGGTCTACCCACAATTGAGCAATAGTATAGGGGATCTATCTGCAATTAACCGTTTATCTCAATCTTTACCTTCAAAGCAATCTAAAACATAGAGATCAAGAAATTTCAACCATTAGTTTCTCAACAGTAGCATTCTCAGTTGAGAGAATCATGGGAAGCGGGGGTTGTTAGAAAAAATAATTCTTGCGATATTTTAGACAGTTTAAGAAAGTGCATGTTGGGCTGTTGATACTATAAATAGTGCAATGTTCACTGTGAGAAAACATAGCAAAATAAAAATATTTTAAAAGGAAAACTCTTTTGGGAAGCGAACTTTGGAGGGAGAGAATTTTTTAGTGCATTGGCACTTCTTTATCAGATAGGAAGGAAAAAACTATGAAGTTGGCTGTATTGAAAGCCACCCACCGGTGGCTTATATTGAGCCACAAATTGCCAGACCTCTCTGTTGACTACTGACTCTGAACACACTAATGGGTCCCACATGATTTGGATGCGTTTTCGAGTCCTGTTTGGATTCGGATTGTGGAGTTGTTTGGCTAGTTAGACTCCTGTTTGGATTCGGATTGGTGAGTTGTTTGACTAGTTGGACTCTTGTTTAGATTCGGATTGAGGGGTTGTTTAGCTAGCTAGACTCGAATTTGAGGGAGGCTATAAATAAAGATTGTTTAGGGTTTCTCTATGTATCTTTGACAAGAAAAATTGATATTTGTTTTTGGCTTTGTAAGGGAGAGAGATTAGAGTTTCTAATATTCTCCATCTTCGTTGTAACCTCTTGATAAATAGTGGATTATCGATCTCGCCGGTTATGGATGTAGGCATCTTGCCAACCACGATTAATCATTGTCTTTTCTTTGTGAGGTGGTTGCACATCCGTATTTGCCTCTACAATTGATATTAGAGCTACAGTGATTCTTCCTACCGGAGTCAGAGAAAATGGAGTCGAATTCTAACTCAGATGTCAGGTATTCAAAGGGTGCTTCAATCTACGGGATTGAGAAGTTTAATGACCAAAACAACTTCGATTTGTGATAAACACAAGTTAAAAGCGTTCTCATTAAGGAGAAGCTTTACAAGGCGTTGAGAGGGATAAAACCCGACAACGTAGAGAAGGGTGATTAGGAGGAGCTCGACTAGAGTGCGTGCAACACTATTCGTTTATGTCTATCAAAGGATTTCGCTTACAACTTTCAGAATGAGACTTCAGCCAAAGATATATGGGATAAATTGGAGAGTAGGTATCAGAAGTAGAACCTCACGAGAGTGCTTTATCTGAAAAAGATATATAAGTATTGGATGGATCCAAATAATTCTATGAGTGAAGATTATTACCGATCTGTCCAACCTTGATGATATTGTCAAAGATCAAGATAAAGTTATTATATTGATGTGTACTTTGACGGATTCTTATGATACACTAGTTGACGCGTTGTTGTATAGAAAAGAAGATTTCTTTTAAGGAGGTTACATCGACGTTGTTGTCAAAGGCTTCTATGAAGAAGGATGCTACTAAGGAGGAGCAGGACGAAGGGTTGTATGCAAGAGGAAGATCAGAGAAGACTGGGAAGAACAAGAATCGGTTCAAGTCCCGTAATCAAAAGAATGTCGAGTGCTACTTTTGTTATCAAAGGGGTCACATGAAGTTTGATTGTCTGAAACTGAAAGCTAAGGCCAATAAACAGGAGATGAAATTAGATAAGCAGGAAGAAGCATCAGTGGCCCAGGTTCTTGCGATGATGAGCCAGAGGAAGTTCTGATGAGTACTTCACACAATTATTTATCAGACGATTGGTTGTTAAACTCGGGCGCATCCTACCATATGTGTCCTCACAAGGAGTGATTTTCTACCTACAGACCGGTTGAAGGTGGAAACGTGTTGATGGGTAACGATGTTACTTGCAAGACAATTAGGGTAGGCATAGTTCGAGTTCAGATGTTTGATGGGGTGGTGAGAACTCTGACAAAAGTAAGACATGTTCCAGCTTTGCGAAAGAGTCTGGTTTCTATGGGAACTTTGGAGTCCAGTGGCTACAGGTTTGTAGGGGATAATGAGATTTGAAAAGTTCTTCATGAAGATAAGGTGATGATGACAGGTAAATGATATGATAATCTATATTTCTTTGAGGGAAAGGTGATTACAGGAGCTGTTGCGGTGTCCCAGGTCAAAGAATCTGTTTGACATCTACTTGATTGTGGCATATGCGTCTTGGGCATATGAGTGAGAAGGGTATGACCATTCTCAGCAGACGTGGTCTGCTTGGTTGTGAGAAGATATTAAAGCTTGACTTCTGTGAGCATTGTCTTTGGGAAGCAGTGTAGGGTGAAGTTTGGCCTTGCGGAGCATCGCACCAAGGGTATGTTGGATTACATTCATTCGGATGTTTGGGGTCCAAGTAAAGTTAAGTTTTTGAGTGGAGCTAGGTGGTTCGTGACATTTATCGATGACTTCTCGCGAAGAGTTTGGATGTACACCATGAATGAGAAATCTGAAGTCACGAGTTTGTTTATTAGATGGAAGACAATGGTCGAGAAGCAGACTGACAGAGTTGTCAAGCGGATTCGGTTAGATAACAGGGGGATTCGTTAGAAGAGTACCGCAAGAAGCAAGGCATTTCACAGTGGTGCGAACACCTCAACAGAATGGAGTAGCGGAGCGTATGAATCGCACCCTACTAGAGAGAGCACGATGCATGTTATCAAATTTTAGTTTGGACAAGTGTTTTTGGGCTGAAGCAGTAAACACAACGTCCTATCTCATGAATCGTTCATAGAGTACATCCATTGATTCGAAGACACCTATTGAAGTATGGTCTGGTACTCCCTTTGATTACAGTCATTTGAAAATCTTTGGTTGTCCTACTTATTTTCACGTTCAGAAAGATAAGATTGGTGTGAAAGCCTGAAAGGGTATCTTTTTGGGTTATCAAAGTGGCATAAAGGGATACAGATTGTGGTGTCTTGAGCGGAAGAAATGTGTAATCAGTCGGGACGTGACATTCAATGAGTCAGCCATACTAACTCAAAGAGTGTAGTTGTTTGGAGATATCAGCTTGGTTGGAAACATCAGTTCCGAGGGAATCAAGTTGGGTGAAAGTGGTGAAGATTTTTTGGAGGTGAAATGCACAACTCCACCAATGTTTACTGATGAGACAACAGTAGAATTAGAGGTTCCGGATGAGTGGTCTATTCAGCAGCAATAGCAACCGTCCTTGGCAGGCAATAGGGAGAGAAGATCCAATACGGGGAAGGCACCAGTTCGTTACGATTTTGAGGATATGACAGCCTATGGTTTATTTGTATGGAAATGAGCCTGTTACCTACAATGAGGCTATGAGAGGTGATCATAGCAAGGAGTGGATGGCAACTATGAGGGAGGAGATGGAGTCCCTTCATAAAAATCATACTTGGGATTTGGTGAAAGCACCAAATGGGAAGAAGTTGATTGGATGCAAGTGGGTCTATATGGTGAAGGATGGTTTTCCAAGCTCCAGTGGAAGTACAAGTGTACGGTACAAGGCAAGATTGATGGCAAAAGGGTATGCACAACTAGACGGTGTTGACTATAATGAAGTTCTCTCCGGTCATGAAGCACACCTCTATCCAGGCCCTTTTAGCGATGGTTGCGCAGTATGATATGGAGCTCGAGCAATTAGATGTCAAGACTGCATTCTTACATGAAGATTTGGAGGACATTTTATGTCACAGCACAGTGGATTTACAGTTGCTGGTAAGGAGGATTATGTGTGCAAACTGAAAAAATAATTGTATGGATTAAAGCAATCGTCGTGACAATGGTATAAGAGGTTTGACACATTTATGATACTGCAAAAGTTTACACAGAGTGAGCTTGATCATTGTGTGTACTTCAGGCAGGTCGGTGGTTCTTTCATCTATTTGTTGTTCTATGTTGATGATATGCTTATTGCCTCACATAGTATGGTGGAAATCAATAAGCTGAAGAAGAAGTTGAGTTCCGAGTTTGAGATGAAAGACTTGGGTCCTGCGAAGAAGATACTTGGGATGAAGATTGTTTGAGATAGGAAGAAGGGAAGGTTGTGCCTTTCTAAAAGGCGGTTTGTGGAGAATGTATTGGCTCGTTTTGGGATGCAAAACTCAAAACAAGTTAGTACTCCGTTGGCTCCTCACTTCAAGCTTTCAAATCTGCAATCTCCTACTACTGAGGTGGAACGTGAGTACATGTCTCAAGTTCCGTATGCTAGTGCAATTGGTAGCCTTATGTATGTTATGGTTTGCACCCGTCCACATCTTGCACACGCGGTCAGCTTGGTTAGTCGGTATATAGCAAATCCGGGTAAACAACCCTGGCAGGCTATCAAATGTATTTTACGATATCTTCAAGGATCGTTGGAAGTTGTTTGGTTTATTCGAAGACTGGAGTCACATGTGACAGGGTTCGTGGATTCGAACTATGCGGGTGATTTGGACATACGTCGGTCCACCAATGGGTATTGTTTTGTTCTTGTCAGCGGTCCGATCAGTTAGAGGTCTATGTTACAATCTACTGTGGCGTTGTATACTACAGAGACAGAGTACATGGTAGTAACAGAGGCGATTAAGGAAGCGATGTGTATACGTGGCTTGGTTGGTGACTTGAATATATCTCAAGAGGTTGTTAAAGTGCACTGCGACAGTCAAAGTGTAATTCATCTTGCGAAGAATCAAGTCTATCATGCTCGCACCAAGCATATTGACGTCTGATTTTATTTTATCCGTGAGATAACTGAGTGGCAAGATTCGACTGACGAAAATTGACACTAAGGAGAACTCAGCGGACATGTTGACAAATGTTGTTCCAACAGTCAAGTTTGAGCACTGTCTCAACTTGATCAATGTTCTTCGGTGCTGAGGCCCTTCAGGACGATTTGATGGCTATAGTTGTTGAAGAGATCAGAGGTTATTTGGGTGATGAAGACTATTGGTGGCTTACCGATTTCGCCAAGGTGAAAATTTGTGAAGTTGGCTTTATTGAAAGCCACCTACTGGTGGCTCATATTAAGCTACAAATTGCCAGTCCTCTCTGTCGACTACAGAGTCTAAACACACCGAGGGGTCCCACATGATTTGGACGCATTTTCGGGTCCTATTTGGATTCAGATTGTGAAGTTGTTTGGCTAGTTAAACTCCTGTTTGGATTCGGATTGGGGAGTTGTTTGGCTAGTTGGACTCCTGTATAGATTTGGATTGGGGAGTTGCTTGGCTAGTTAGACTCGAATTTGAGGGAGACTATAAATAAAGATTGTCTAAGGTTTCTCTATGTATCTTTGACAAGAAAAATTGATATTTGTTTTGACTTTGTAAGGGAGAGAGGTTAGAGTTTCTAATCTTCTCCGTCTTCGTTGTAACCTCTTGATAAATAGCGGATTGTCGATCTCGTCGGTTGTGGACGTAGGCATCTTACCGAACCACGATTAATCATTGTCTTTTCTTCGTGAGGTGGTTGCACATCCGTGTTTGTCTCTACAAAAACTGCTTCTTTTCTAACGAGTAAACACTAAAGGGAATGGATCTGTATCTCTGCTCTGATACCGATGGACAAAATAGGGTGATATTGTATCTTGGTGGCCTCTGATAATGGGACGAGGGGTTTTTTCTGACAGACTGCACTATTTACAGAGGCACCTACTATCTCCACCTGCTCAAGGACTGTCTCAAATATCTCAACAGTTATTCTCTCTAACAACCCACACTTCCCATAGTTCTCTCAAGTAAGAACCCTACTACTGAAAAAAAAATGCTAATCACCAAAGCCCCCTAAAAAATAATCTCATCTTTCTCTCTCAAAAACCGACATAAACTACTACCGCTTTCTATCTGAATCTAGTGATATTTGCCATGAAGATTGAATATAAAGGAATTGCATTTAACTGCTTGATTTCTTTTTCATAAACTTATTAGAATGTGTCCAAAAGGATGTGTTAATAAATAAACAATAATGTTTCTCCATAACATGACCAATTACTGGCTTCTCGCGAAAGTTCTCAGCATTCTCATTTGAATATCGACATGTGTGTTCATGTTTTTGTGTGTATTCTTGGCATGTTCTGTGCACGCGCACACTGTCTATACTATATATTTAAGAGAAGCCCCCTTCAGGTTTGTGAGTCATAGTTTTAAAAGATCGAAAATAGCCTCACACTAGGAAAAGACTACAGAAATGTCATTGCACTTGGGAAAAAAGACAACTACATATTTAAGAGAAGCCCCCTTCAGCTTTGTGAGACATAGTTTTAAAAGATCGAAAATAGCCTCACACTAGGAAAAGACTACAGAAATGTCATTGCACTTGGGAAAAAAGAAAACTACATAAATGCTCTCGCAAAATTCCCTCCCACTTGGGGGAAATCGATGAAAATATCCTCACACTTTTGGGTGGTTTTTTTTTTTGGGGGGGGGGGGGGGACCTAACAAACCCTCCATTCCTTGACAACTCAACTACATCATTGTTGCATTCCATGTCATGAACGCAGCGCGAGCACCGGAATACTAGTTGAAGAACAAGAGTAAGCAAGATAAGCAGCAGTATACATTCAAGCTTGTCTATAAGTCCCAGCCATGTGGATTTGCAAATAAATGAACAATTATTGCCAATAGATAAGCAAAGCATACTTCCTAATGAATCATGTGAACCCCAAACAAACACGTATCAATCCCAACCGGTGATACTGGGTTATAACGAATGAAGACAATGAAAACAGCCCTATACCAACCAAAGTTTATTTTTTATGAAGGAGAGAGAAAATGAAGAAATTAAAAAAAGAAAGATTACCAGGGACAGCTCAATGATACTTCTTGTGATGACAACTAGCAAATACAAATTGCAAAGATCATTAAAAGCATTGGGCCAGACAACCCATTGTTCAATGACGTCGAAGTAGATATTTAACTAAATCAAAAGACAGGAACTGACCAAGAATCAAAATGTGATAAGACGATAGGCAACTATATGATTTGATAATGTCGGCAATGGTAATATTGTACTACATGTTGCTCTGAATTCCGATAGATTTATGAATCTCCTATGCTTAAGAACTATTAGTCCCAGTAAAAACATTTCCGCAAGCTCTATTCGTGAACAGTGCAATTAGCAAAAAGAGAAATGATATATGTATGCCCATCTTTAAGCATCAAGTTCTCATCTGACTGTAAGCAGCTGACAAGAATGATTGTAATTCACAGATTTTATAGCCAGGTTCAGAATAATGAAATTCCTGGACAAACTCACTTCTATCAACAAACTGTACAATTATGAATCCGAGATTTGTAACCATCAAGTTTTCAACTCATAGTGTCTGCATATGACATCAATAATGAAGCCGATATTTGTAACATTCAGGATTGGGAAATGAATATTATGGGACAAACTGGATGAGATGCATAGTGAAGTTGTTCAGAGTACAGTCAAAACCTGTCAAGTTCACCCTATCTTCCGAAAAAGGACTGTGCAATTCTCAATACTAGAACTCTTCTTGATGTTCTAAACTATAATCTAACAAATCATCGTTAATCGTGTCTACTAGTTATGTATTGCTCATCTATAATTGCACATAGAGACTGTAATCAAAGTTTGAAGCATTTTTGGGGTGGATCAAATCAGAATAATTCCTCTAGTGTATTGTAGGATTTAGTAATTAGACCAGAAAAACTACCAATCAGCACACGTCTTCAAGTTCACAACTACAAACAGGTATATAACAAGGAAAAGAACTAGTTGATCAGTTGTAGCACTTATATTACCTCCAGGATCCACCCAATATATTTAACATTGTTCACATGTTGGTTGACATCTAAATCACTCCATCGAGGCTGCAATTATATTCGAAAACCCTGGATCAGTATTACTTGTAGGAGGAGATTGATAACAGAAAGAAAGATAACAGAAAAAAGTATAAAATATTTCAACATAATTTCATAAGTGCCACTAAGCTTACAGTTAGACCCCTACGAACATGATCTGCAGTGTCATCATTGAGCTTAGGAATTTTCCTGTTGTCCTCATTAATAACAGGGTCCTGCTCTATAAAGTAGGGTCCTATTTCAGCTCTAACTTCTTCAGGAAACTTAGATAGCTTCCTTGTTTGTTTGTTCATCATCACCCAATTACTGAAGAGACCAATAACAGTTACCAAATTAAGTACCTCTTGGCATAAAGCAATGAAAGAGACCAACACTTATGAATGAGAAGCTGAGATAATACTTTCAGTTGAGAGTAAAGCACAAGCAGAATCTACATACCTGGTGGCTCTCATAATAGTTTGCCCTGTTCGACGGTCACGAACATGCCAGTCCCTGCGCATGCCATTCTTTCCGGATGAACTAACCCAAGTATCTACTTCAATAACATCACCCCTGCATACATATTGAGAGCCTTACTAAAAACAATTAACATCAGGCATATTACCATAAAACTAAATCAGTTACAATGATAATGAGGAAAGTCGCCATCAAGTTGAGCTAATTCATTTGGTTTAGAAAATTTCTTTGTATAGATAAATATATACAATGGTCCTACAGATAGGCAAACAGTCCGTTCATATTATCATTACAATCAATTTGAGCGGGCAGTAGATGACTGGTTGGGGGGAAGGGGGTTACTGTGCCTAGAGAGATCCTTATGCCTGGCAATGTATACATCTCTACTAGAATGCCATCAAGTTGACCTAATTTATTTGGTTTAGCAAATTTATTTGCATGAAAAAACATATACAATGTTTCTAGATACAGGCATACAGTCCATTCAAACTTACTACACAGGTTCTTGGGACAAAAAAAAACATTAAAGAAGAAACTAGAACCATGAATTTTATGTTTTTCTAACACCAGAATGCTAAAAGAAGCTAAATATTAGAAACCTAATGTATGCTATATTTTTCTAACTAAAGATGCTATTTATTTTCACACTTATGACACCCAATAATGATAATCTAAATAGAAGTGAAGCGATATGGGTGTTCACTGTCCTCAGACCAAAACCGGATATGCAAAAATAACATGTACAGAAAAACTATGAAAATTTTATTAGCAAACATAAAGCTGAGAGGGAGGAATTCTCAAGATAATGCGTGTAGCATATTCAAAAATTTTCAACCATGCAAAATGCTAATCTAAACACGTTCAAATGATGCTCAAATATTTCCAACAGGCAATGGAGAAATTCATCAATCAACATCATCACAGAAATAGTCACCTTATATGCAGTTTAGGTACGAGGTGCATAATTTCTAAATGCCTAAAAAGTCACATGAAGAGCTATACAAAGAAAGAATTGAAAATACTTGCATGCTCTAACAGTAGTTGTCAATACATGTCATGAAATTCTTTTAGCGGTTGCATAGCATTGACAGCAAATAATATCAGCAGTAAAGCAGAAATCATCGTCATCATGCATTAAGCAGCTCACAACCCCTAGCTTTTAAGAGGAAGAATTAAAGTGTGCTTCCTTATCAGCCAATGCCCTATAACTTTGGCAAAGTTTAGTTTGCTTCATAAAGAATTTGGCATGTAAGCTTAGCAGGCTGATATGTTCTATGTTGTTAAACCACCAGATTGCAAGACCGTTTCAAGTCATACATAAAAGTTTCTCATGATAGACATGCTCCATGAGTGTTCTGTATACGAGACACTGATGATAATATTGATAACAGTGGTGACCAAAACCAGGAAGAAATAAAAATGAACATGAGGAATATAAAAAAAAGCCTACCAAGAAGGATAACGATCAACAAGAACTTGCATTTTGGTAACAACCCAAATCAGATTCCTTTTACTCATCTCTGGCGTTGAACCAAATCCACCCTCCATGAGTCCAGCGCACATCACATGATTTAGAGCTGTTTCCTGATCAAAGACAAAGCGTATGAGAAAATAAGTACACAAAAACACCACATTTTATTTTCAGTCCATGTGAATGATATCAACTATCCAACCTGTAAATGATTCATTAACGACTCTATAGAAGCTGTCTTATCCGCCCCAATTTCATATGACCTTATAGAAAAGCTCTGCCTGTAAACAAGTCCATTCTCAATAATCTCCCCAAGACCAAAAGCATCCGAAAGCATGTCGGGCTTCTTGGGCTTCCAGTCAAGAAGAGTCCATTCCTTCTCAGCAGCCAAGAACATGGTAGTAATGGCAGCAAGCAGAACGCTCCAATCAGGCAATTGGTTGTAAAACGTTCTCGGGGCCAGATAAGAAGAAGGGGGGTCGTCTCCAACCATTGTAGGGTTAGCTTTCGGCCCGGTATTGGCGCCATTGATCTTGGTGGCAACTTGGGCATTAGCCTTCACTTGCAAACCAACATTAGAAGATGTGGGTTTGGGACCGAAAGAAACAGAAGGCGGTTTAGCTGCTGAGGATGTTGACGACGAAGATGAGGAAGACGAGGAGGATGGAACAGGGAAGAACGCTGCGGTAGCCGCGGCAGCCACCATGATGGGTACTATATAGACAACTCAGCACTGCAATGAATCAGCAAATAAGCTAGTCAGATGGCCGGTCCTAATACCAGGGGAGAGGTCAAGTTGTACAAGTTCCTCAAAACTTCAATCAAATCAGCAGTTCACATATAACTCCCCTGTGCAAGTAGGGAACATCGTAAATTTCATCTTAAAAATATGAATCCCAGATTCATTCCTCTTCAAAGTGCGTCAAATTTAAAGAAAAACTGTGTATTTTACTACTCAGATCAAATTGCAGAACCATGAAGCCTCCAAGCTTCAACCGAGCGGAACTAAAAAAAAAAAAAGCTTACGGGAAAAAATTGCGCAAAGTAGTTCGTGATTTGAGCCAAATATAAATTACCCAAAACCAGATTATACTATCAACGGCGCCCAAAAAAAGAGAAAGGGGGGCGAAAAAAGAGAGCCTACTAATTGAGCAATCGAATTTTCAAAAACGGATAACCATAATTAATCCAAAAAGATAATTTTTTTAAGCAAAAAATTTTTTAACGCGGGCTCAAATTGCAAGAAAAACACAAAAAAAATTTCATCGCCAAAAAAAAAAAAAAAAAAAAAAAAGCAGGCGGAGCAGCAACCCCCAGTCAGCCGATCCCCAAATTCTCAAAATCGAGGCAAAATTTTTCTCAACCAGATCGCCGCATTCTCACCTCCAAGCCCGCTAAGCTAGGGTTAGCCCCAAAGAGACGAAGAGAGGACGAAAACACCAGCCCCAGCTCGATTAGCCAGGGTTCGAAACCTCCCCTTCCCTCCTCGTCCCCCAAATCTTTAAAGGTTAGGGTTTCCGATCGAAGAATGGGGAGGAGACAGCGCGATGATCGAGGGCGTTCGCTGGTTACAGGCGGTAACCACACCCCCCACCTCATCGGACCGCGCTGTTTCAGGCGCCTATTTATAGCGGCCTTTTCAGTATTAAATGACGAAAGTGACCTCGGTCGGTTGGGTGTAACGGCGGAGCGGTAAGTAGGGGTGCTAGAACTGGATCCGTATCCGACGAAATATCAATAACCGTATCCTAAGTTAAGATACGGATGTGGTTACTCAAATCTATAGCTGATAGGATATGGTTACGGATATGGTTTTGTAGTGGAATATCCGTATCCGAAATATCCAAATATATAATAGTCATACTCTTACGATAGTTTCGATTATTAGATTATGGATTTGTGGTTAATTTTGATAATCAATATGTCTAATCTTAATTTTTCGGTTATAATGAACATATCAACGAGCTCTTTTGTATCACATGAACTATGTTTTTTTTTCAATACTATCTAAGTTTCTCATATCCGTTTTGTATCCGCATGCATATCCGCATGAATATCTGTAATCGTATCCGATTTTTAGCAAATATGATTATGAATTTTCCTTACCGATGTATAACTATATTCGTATCTGAGACGAGTAAGCTGATATAGATATGATAAGCATCACATCGACCAAATGCACCCCTATCATCGGTACGTGGGTGCCCGTAAGGGTGTTTTTGGGAATTGTAGTAGGCACAGCTGGGATTATAACGGTTGGGAGCGTTTTTAATATTAAATGACGAAAGTGACCTCGGTCGGTTGGGCGTAATGGCGGAGCGGTACGGGGGACCCGTGAGGGTGTTTTTGGGAATTGTAGTAGGCACAGCTGGGATTATAACGGTTGGGGAGCGTCGGCAGGTGGGGACCGCCTGCGAGTAATGATTAACTGCCCCGGCTCAACAAAAACTCGTGTGGTCAACAAAAACCACGCGAGCATCTGGGACACGTGGCGTCTGTCTATTGGCAAAAAGTTTCTAGAAAAAAAAATTCAATTGTACAGGTCATTTAATAGTAAACCCCGAATACGTTGTGAGCCCAAAACGTGGGAGGGAATGGGATGTTGCAATTAAGTTGTTAACGAAATAAATGGATATGATTTCGTTGATTTTTTTTTTGTGTGTGTGGATTTTTCTAAGCTTAAGGTCGTTACTATGATTTTTTTTCCCAATTGTGAGGATATTTCATTTGATTTTGTTAGGTGTAAGCTCATCTTATTAATCATATCATACTCCCTTTAAAAGCACGAGTTCGAGAAAATCTTTCTGTAGATAAAAATACCCCTATAAAGTTTAAACTATCCTATCACTAATCAATTCTAATTTTTAAATTGTATTTAATGATTTATTCTAATCCTAATCAAATAACTTCAAAGTTTGAACTATCATAATCCTAATAAAATTCTAACTTAATCAAATTCTAATAATTTTTAAATTAAGTTTAAACTAATATATCTATCCTTAATACAACTAATATATGTATCTTTAATACATGATATTATATAATAATGATATTATTATTTTTAAGTTTGAAATATTATACATTATCTAAAAGTTTAAACTAATTTATCTACTTTACATGTGTAAAATCATATTATGATTAATTTATTAACAATAATATAATAAGTTTATATTACAGAAAGATATCATATTGCACGTGTTATAATTGTATCTATCTTTTAATACGTGCATTCACAAAGATGACCGAATTCTTATTATAACCAAATTCTTATTATAGCAATAGGACTCTTCGGGTATAAATAAAGCACCAAATCCATTTTTTTATCTCATCAAATATTTCTCAGACTTTGAAGCAATTATCAACTGTTCTCTCTCAAAGGTTCGGTCTTGGTGTCTCTCTTTTTTATTTAATAATGATGATTTTTTATCTTTGTTATTTTCTTCTTATTAGAATTAGATTAGATTGTTTAAAGATTATGAACTAGATTAGATATTGTTCTTCTTATTTTAGTCAATTAATCATGGTATCTAATTATAATAATTTTCACAACACTTCCATCTATTTTCTTCTTATTAGATTAGATTAGATTATTTTAAAGTAATTAATTATAATTGTTTGCAAAAGTCGGCCTGATAGTGGGGGAAATAAAATTGTAAATTTTTTAAAACTTTCATACATCTTGTGATTTGTATATGTGATAGTGTAAATTTTATTTAATAGTTCTCGAAAGGAAATCTGTTGGCCCTCTATTTTTCTTATTCATTATCTTAATCTTCCATTATTTGAATCCTTTATCCACTGAACTAATCAACTTCAGTTTCGTATCACCAGTAGTTATCCCCATGGAAAAGAAACATGCTGTCAGCACTATTTCATTAGATAATGACTTCGATTACTTCCAACGTAAAGTTTTCTAAATTTAATAAACATGAAATTTGTATGTAAGATTAATATAGACCAATATGTCTCTTGTCTTTCATTCCGCAAAAATACAGAAGAAAATCACAAACACATAAATATGAAAATTTCAGTTTTGGAGTCTACAAGAATATTCCTGATTCTCTTAAGAGTTTTGATACTTGCACAAGAATTCAAAATATATGATATCAGCAAATTGAAATTGGTATATGCACAAAAAATTTTATGACCAAAGAAAGCACAATCATGAGACTACATACAGAAAGCGGTATATACTTTTCAAAACTCAAGAAATAATATCAACTGAAGAAACAGGATCACTAAAACCTTCGAAAGGTAACATGTGAAAGTATTCCGACGATACAATAAAATCTAACATTTGGTTAATTAGACTATCATAACTTTTATCTGTACGTCATGCACTCCTTCGTACTATTTTGCTAACATACACTCTACACATTTTATTTTCATTATATTAATTTGGAATCTTTTAATACGAGGTCTTCTCTCATCAATTAGTACAATGTCATTAACTGACAACATATATCATGAGATCCTACCTTAAGAATACATAATAAGTTCATCCATTACTTATGCAAAGAGAAATAAAATTGTCAGAGAATTTAAAAATGTGACGATTACCACTATTCTGGAGTTTGATTTAGAATTGGCTTTAGATATTGTACTAGAGCCTCCAAGCATAGTTTTGAAGAAAAATATTGTCGCTTGGGTTATGAAAGTTTTTATCTGTAATAGAAGAAAAGGGAGAAAAGATTGCATTTTTTGTTATTTTCATAATATTAGCGTTTATAATTCAGCTTGTATTTTTTGTGATTGTCATTATCTATTCGGTAAATTTCATTAAAACCCCAATAACTTTCAGAATGCTTTTTATGTTGTTTTTCTGTTTACATATAACTAATTAAAATATAATATATAGCTTAGTATTAATTAATTATATTTTCAAAACATTTATCTCTGGTGTTAATAATATTTGCAGGGTAACAAAATACATGGAGTTATGTACGGAGAGACTATTAAAAAGTTTATAGATATGCTTCGAAAGAATCAAATTATTTCCATTTCAAATGGAGAAGTGAAAGGAATAAATTGTGACGCCCCTGGGTTCACACAAGGCTGCAGTCCGAGGTGAAACCAAGGATGTCAAACCTGCCATGCACCACACCGTGCAATAACACGTTTCACCATCACAATCACTATCTCTCTAGTGGAAACAACAACAGGTGTAGGTACAAAGCAAGTAAAAAGGTAAATCAACAATACTGGATGAAATGATAGAACATAACACATCTCATCAAAGAAATAAACTAAGATACATAGTCAAAGCCTGAAATGAAATCTCAACATACAATAAGTCTGAGAAAAGGAAAATAAGGCACACAGCCTTTACAACTTCTAGAATAAACTCTCAAATGTCTAAACCAAAAAGTCTTCAGTGGAGCTCAAAAGAAAAGTATATCTAAAGTAGACAGCTGACACTAAAGTGATTCGCTATCAACCTGCGACTCTCCGTGCTCCTGGCTCATGACCTGAAAAGGGGGAGGGACAACGAGCGTCAAAGCGCTAGCGAGCAACATCCCAACCAACCCCAAGGGATAGGGCTCGTTGTATAAGAAAATACAGTTATCACAGAACATATATATAAACAATTGTCCTAATAGTAAGGGGTTTTAGTACTTAGGAAATCTCAACACGAGCATAGGTACGTCGAGCGAAATAATCCAAACAAGGAAACCCTCATGTATATACCTTGTGTCTCAAATTGAGAATCCCTAAGTTCCAAACCCGGAGTCTAATACATGAACAATAAAGAAAAAGATAATAATCCCATATCTGCCAATAAACACAGCTATGTCAAAAGTACGTAGTCGAAATAAGTGTCGTGTACAGCCTGTGTCGCTATCATGTTCAACTACATCAAAATGTCGTGCTCAAAAAGAAATAAAAACCCAAAAGTGTATTATGCTCAAGGTTTAGCAAAGATTGACCAACACGGGGTCTTTAGTCGCTTATAGTCCAACACGAGGACTTGAGTAGCTTATAGTCCAACACGAGGACTTTAGTAGCTTATAGTCCAACACGAGGACTTTACATGAACCATGAAGTCACCATTAGTAATGGAGTGTCCATTCAACTCTTGTACGTGCCTTGCTGTACAAATCTAATCTTTGCATCAGGAAAAAGTCATCTTACATATTTAACATATGAGCTCAATCTATATATTTGTACACAGCATGTGATTAAACAGAAACACAAAGAAAACAGGAAAAATCTCAAATGAGTCGACTCAAGCCTCATGGGTCGACTCGTGACAAATGTCGAGTCGACTCAACAGAAGCAAAAGACAACGCCACAACACTCCGTGAGTCGACTCATGACAGTCATGAGTCGACTCAACCTGGTGAGTCGACTCATGATGAGTCGTAAGTCGACTCACGGGCAAAAATCTGCATATGTTGAACTGAACTTAATCCATTCGTTCCACATCTCGATTTCTTACTGACATACATACATCTAACCTTCAAATTTAGACTATTACACAGTGAGAAAAATCATACATGGCATAAGAAACAATTACTTGCATGTTAACCCTAACATTTACCCCTAAACATGAAGGAAAAGATTAAAACAATATAAAAGCTCATGTTTTAAATCTTTAAACAAAATTTCAGATCTGGGCTTTCATTCAAAAACTGGTTGGTGGGGATTTAAAATCTGAAACACATGATTTCTAGCATTCCCCCTAACAAGAACATTGATTTATACTTGAAAATAAGGCTTAGGCTCAATAAAACTCATTAAAAACATTTATAAATAGATAAAAACATGGGAAAGAGATTGGGTGAGATGCTACTCGCCTCAAATGCGAAGAATAACAATCCCCTTCGCTGAAATCCAAAAGAAAACGCTGAACTCCCCTTTGAAACGCCTCCAAAATCACCAAAAACGCCTAGGGTTTGAGAGAGGGAAAGAGGGGCTAGGGTTTCTTGGGAGATCTGATGTAAATGGGTGATTTTCGGGTGTTTAACAATATATAAGAGCCAAAGAAACCCGACCCGAAACCCACAAACCCGAACTGAAAAAGGCCAGAAAAACCCGATGAGTCGACTCATGACTTATGATGGGTCGACTCATGGTCATGGGTCGACTCATAATTTTTATGAGTCGACTCAGCAGAAGAAAATTTGCAACAGGACTCGATATCATGAGTCGACTTATGACAGTCATGGGTCGACTCAACCTGATGAGTCGACTCATGACATGTTATGGGTCGACTCATGGACAAAAATCTGCATATATCGTTTCCTCGACACACGATTTGCAAACTTGCA
>BQKN01001022.1:207115-225498 GCA_022839385.1 Asparagus kiusianus
GACGAAAGTTGTAACTGGCAACTTGCCGATGAAATAATAAATAATGATTTAGAGTACTCGTATTGTCTCGATAATGTAATGCGGGAGTTGTATGATGATCCTAACCTACACATGCCGATTCGCTCATCTTGCACGATGACGAAATACTTGCAAAATTCAGCCGGGACAACGGTGATCCTACCTGCAAAGACAGGGGGTGAGAAAGAAATAATCTTTGGAAAAGGGAATCCATCCCCAGCTCCTAATCTTTTCTTGGACAGTAACTCAGATGAGGAAAAGCCAGGACAACATTTCTCTCGGTATAGTTCACAAGCAAATGATTACATGGAAAGACAAGGCTATGATCTCTCGCTCGGTGAAGGTCTTTATTTTGGTCAAGGAATTAGGGTTCCACCCCGTTCTACCTATGTACCAAAAGGAAAACCGGATAATTATTACACTCATAATAGAGGTTTAGGTTATGCGTCGTCATCTGATGACGAGTGTGGCCAACAGATCATTAATCAATTAAGAAGTGTGAGCGGGCATTCATCCGATACTTCAATGTGGGATTCTGACACGAGCATTGGAGAGAGATTCAAAGCCCTAATGTCAAATATGGTGACAGTTGATCCTTCCACAACTGAAGAAGACGACCAATTGCCTATTTGGGAAGATCCCTGGATGCATTACATGAATGTCCAGTACGGAGATCGATTTGAACAAAAAGAACCTCCTACTGAAGATAAAGTAGTCCAAATTAATATGGGTGACGAAGCCAATCCGAAACCTATATTTATCAGCTGCGATCTTCCGCCAGATGAAAAAGAAGAACTAATTGCTCTAATTAAAGAGTATATTGACGTTTTCGCTTGGAACTACGAAGATATGCCAGGACTCGATCCAAATGTAGCAATGCATACCCTTAATATAAAATCGGATGCTAAACCTGTCAAGCAACAACAAAGACGGTTTCGTCCACAAATTATGGAAGCGATAGAAGCTGAAGTCAAGAAACTAATCGATTCAGGTTTTGTCAGGGAAGAACAACATCCTGAATGGTTGGTTAATATTGTCCCAGTCCTTAAAAAGAATGGGAAAATCAGAATTTGCATTGACTACAGAGATCTGAATACCGCTTGTCCTAAAGACGATTTTCCTTTGCCCATTACAGACGTCATCATTGACAATACGTGCGGGTTTGAGAGAATGTCATTTATGGATGGATTCTCGGGATATAATCAGATTAAGATGCATCCGGATGATGAAAAACATACAGCTTTCAGAACACCCCTTGGTGTATTCTGTTATACCGTTATGCCGTTCGGATTGAAGAATGCTGGTGCTACGTACCAACGAGCCATGACAAAGATCTTTCAAGAACATCTGCGGAAGACCGTCGAATGCTACGTTGATGATCTGGTCGTGAAGAGCCGTGATAAGAACGACCACATTAAAGATTTGAAGACGATGTTCGATCTTATGAGAAGTCATCAGCTAAAAATGAACCCGACTAAATCCTTCCTTGGAATGTCGAGCGGTAAATTTCTTGGATTCGTCGTCACCACAAAAGGTATTCATATCGATCCTGATAAAGTGAAGGCGATACATGAGTTACAACCCCCGAGAAATCTTAAAGAACTCAGAGGATTGCAGGGTCGATTGGCATATATCCGTCGGTTTATATCAAATCTGTCCAGAAAATGTCAACCGTTTTCTAAACTTGCGAAGAAAGGCGTATCATTCATTTGGGATGAAGCATGCCAAAAGGCGTTCGAGGATATTAAACCATATCTAGCGAACCCACCTATTCTCGTTGCACCGAAATCGGGCAAGCCGTTTTTGATTTATGTCAAAGCGACGAGCCATTCGTTAAGTGCATTACTTGCACAAGACGATGATAACGGTCACGAGCAAGCAATATATTACCTGAGTCGCACGCTGGTAGGAGCTGAATCTCGTCATCCAATAATCGAGAAAGAATGTCTTGCATTGGTATTTGCTGTCCAGAAAATGAGACACTACTTAGTGGGACGGACTATTTATGTCATCTCCAACATAAACCATGTCCGCGTGTTCATGACCCAACCAGCCTCCATGAATTGGCGTTTAGCTAGATGGGCTCTACTTTTATCGCAATATGACTTGTACTTTAAGCAACAAAAATCGGTTAAAGGGCGAGCTATTTGTGATCTTCTGGCGGAAAATCCTACAAAGGATATAGTCGAATTGTACGACGATCTGCCAGATGAAACTCACGAAGTTAATACTACCTCACATCAACAAGTGTGGCAGTTGTACTTCGATGGGGCTTCCCGCGCAACCAATGTGGCAAGCGCACCCGGATGTTCTAAAATCTCCTCAGGAGTGGGGGTCGTTTTAGTTTCCCCGGAAAAGCATGTCTTGCCTAGAGCATATTCGTTGACCGGACCATGTTCTAATAATGTGGCCGAATACAACGCGTTAATAATTGGACTCAATTTTGCCAAAGAGCTGGGGGTTGAATACCTTGAAGCTTTTGGGGATTCTCAACTAGTGGTTAATCAAATTCGAGGAGATTATGAAGTCAGAAGTCAAGACCTGATTCCATACCACCAGGTTGCCATTGAGATGGCAAACTCGTTTGAAGGATTTTTCATCGAGTACGTTCCACGTCTCCAAAACGCGTATGCAGACGCATTGGCGGCATTGTCAGTATCATTGGCTCAACCTTCCGAAACAGAGCAATTGATTACAGTGAGGACTCACCAACTTATCGTTCCAATCTACGACTCGGATGTTAAAGAAGCATACTCAACAGCAGTTGAACCCGAAGTTCGAGATTGGCGCTTTCCCATTATCGACTACGTCCTACATGGTATATTGCCTGAAGATGTAAGAGAAAGGGAATCGATTCGGCGAAGAGCACCGAGATTTTACTACAACGCCACGGCACAAATATTGTATCGACGATCGTACGACGGTCTTCTACTCCGTTGCTTATCCGGCAAAGAAGCGGAACAAGCACTCAAAGAGGCGCATAATGGAATATGCGGTGCGCATCAGCCCGGTCCTAAACTCTGTGATCGACTTAGAAGAATCGGGTATTATTGGCCAACTATGGTAAAGGATGCAGTTGACTACGCACGACGATGTGAAGTGTGTCAGTTACATGCAAATTATATGCACCAGCCTCCCGAGTATTTACACCCATCGGCGACGTCGTGGCCATTCGAAACTTGGGGTATGGATATCGTAGGTCCTATTTTTCCACCTTCGGTTAAATGGGACCGCTTCATTTTAGCAATTACCGATTACTTCTCAAAATGGGCAGAAGCAGTTCCACTTAGAGAAGTAAAGACGAGTGATGTCATCAAATTTATCAAACACCATGTTATATATCGGTATGGTGTCCCAAGGCGAATAGTACACGATAATGGTCCTCAATTCGTCACTAACGCGTTTATCAAGTTCTGCGGTAAATTCGGGATTAAAGACGTTTCATCGATGGCTTATAATCCCACAGCTAACGGATTGGCCGAAGCGTTTAACAAGACCATCATCAAAATCTTGGCAAAATTGGTGAAAACTAATAAACGAGATTGGGACGACAAACTCGGCGAAGCCCTGTGGGCTTGTCGCACAACCGTCCGTACGCCAACCGGAACAACACCATATGCCTTAACATATGGATGTGAAGCCGTTCTCCCATTGGAAATACAAATTCCTTCTCTTCGTATCGCTCTCACAACGGGAATGATGATGGAAGAACATCATCAGAAACGTCTCGAAGAGTTAGAGATGTTAGATGAAAAGCGCTTGGAAGCTCAGCAACAGATTGAGTTTTATCAAGCTAGAATTTCTCGGACTTTTGATAAAATGGTTCGACGACGAAGTTTTAAAGAAGGAGATCTAGTTCTTGCCGTCCGAAGACCTATGATCCTCACTTCTAAGAAGAAAGGAAAATTTGAACCCAAATGGGAAGGGCCGTTTGTGATAGAAACAGTCTATTCAAACGGTGCATATCGCCTGGTTACCCAGGATGGCAACAAATTAATGATGCTGATAAATGGAAAGTTCCTGAAAAAGTATTACCCATAATACGTTCAGGATAACCTATGTAAAACGGAAAGTTCCTAGAGAGTCCTATACAGGATATTTCAGGATAATCCGTTACCAGTTGATTATCATGAATGGAAAATGATTATGTGAGTAATATGTTTTTACTACTTTTGTTGAGATGAGATTTAATAACGATGAATCTTTCCTCACAAAACGCTATAACACGATCATGGAAGGGGAGAATCGATGATTCATAATCCCGCACCATGAAACCCCCACCAGCCAGATCGAACAATGGTCATTGGTCTGTACCAGTCGACAAGCTATTTCATGTCGAATTCCTATATTTGAAATCAAAATTTCTCACCGAGTAGTTCATGCAAGTCAACAAACTCATTGTTATTTGTACCCTACTCCTATTCCTCTTTCGGTCAAACCTTACGACGGTTAGGACCAAAGCCAAAATCCCCTCTCGATTCGTTCCATGAACGAGAGGCCCACAAATTGAGTGATCAAACCTTTAAACAGTTAGGATCATCTCAAAACCCCCACTTGGTCAAACCTTCCTACAGTTAGGACTACAACCAAAATCCCCTCTCGATTCGTTCCATGGACGAGAGGTCCACAAACTAAATAATCAAACCTTATGACAGTTAGGGTTATTCAAATCAATCCGGATTCTCTAAGTGGAGACCCCACTTTGAGTTTCCTTTGCATCAGGAGATAGAATATAAAATTCTTCCTCTCCAATTCTGGGTTTATCTCTATCAACAAACAAGAGACCAGGAGTCAGAATATGAAAGTATTCCTCTCCAATTCTGGGTTTATCTCTACCAATAAACAAGAGACGAGGAGATGGAATATGAAATTATTCCTTTCCAATTCTGGGTTTTTCTCTACCAACAAACAAGAGACTCTGAACTGGAATATCCAAGTTCTTTCTTCACAAATTCGGGTTCATTTTCATATATAGAAAACACAACCTCTTCATATTTTAAAATCCATGTCATATACGCATGGGGGATGTTATCTCTATCCCTTATTAGAGATAAGCCTACATCTAACACATGTAGCCTACACATTCAATGTTGTAGTTTAAAGTCTAAAAGAGTATGAGTCTTTTAGCCCAACGTTATATGTGAAACGGACTTAGATAATTCACATACTAGCCCGATTCAAACGGTATCGGTAAAGGCATATCAAATCCGTTGATGGCTGAGGATTTGCCAAAAATCCTATAAGTATTATGGTTATTTATTCTAAACATGAATGAGTAATCATAATAAAATCTCAATGAGCAAAAGAGTTCATTATATTGATCAAAAATGTTCAAAAAATATATATATATGTTCTCTAATTACAAAAGTTTATATTGACCAATCTGATCTTTAAGTTTTGAAAGCTCTAACGCATAAGCCTGTTCAAGCTCAGCCGCCGACTTAATTTTGAAAGCTTCTTCGTGAACACTTTGAAGTTCGGCGACCTCTTGTTCCTTTTCAGCGAGTATTTTATCTTGAAGATGCAGCTGCTGAAGCAGGTTTTCTTCAATCTGAGTTTCCTGCGTCAATTCGGATTCCAAAGCTTCATGAGCGTCCTTGGCTTTCGCAAGTTGCTCCTCTAAACGAGCTATTTCCGCTCGACTCGATTCTAAGTCTCGGTGCAAGTCGACCTTGGCTTGTATTCTCTTATCAACATTCATCCTAAGTTGATCACTTCGGGCTCTTAGCTTTTGAAGTTCGAGGTTAGCTGATTTTTGGGAATCACGCCACGCTTGCAACCTGGATTCCATGTGGGAAGCAATATAGGAAGATATGCCTTTGGTACAAAGGGCCTGCAGAAGTTCAACATGTCGCTTCAAATCAACCAAATAAACGTTGACTGAATCGGCTAATTCATTATACCCTTCCTCTCTGAATCCTGATATAAAACGATCAAGAGATTTTTTATAACTCTCAAAGTATGATCCTTTGAAGAGAATACGATCGATCATAGAGTTCAAAAAGGGGATGAAGCATTGGAGATTAGAACAGATAACAGCCTGGTCCGGATTGTCGTCAGCCAATAACGCTTGGATATAATTTGATAATGATGAAGGAACTGCGATGAGTGCAAATAAATCAGCACAGGACATATGTATATGTACAAGACAATGAGCTAAAGCATACCAAGTTCGACAGAAGAGCTTTCAGCATGACTTGGGTTAACCAAAGATGGTAGTCCGGCTTCTTGAACAACCAAAGTTGGTTCAGGAATAGCAACTTTGGACACTCCAGCTACGTCAGAAGATTTTTCAGTCTCAACTTTAGAGAACTTTGGATCCAAATTAAGAGCTTTCTCAGAGGAAGATTCTACAAACCAAAAAGATCATAATGGGCATAATTGGGTGTTAAACAGAAACTTGAAGCAAACGAGGTTTAAAACTCACCGACTCTGGGCACAACATTAGCCGACGTACCAACTTCTTCCGTTGGTCTTGCTTTTGTTGCGACTGGACTTATTTGAGGAGTGACGCTGACTTCTATCATCATAGGATCTACAGGAGTTGTAGGTTGGGATTCAAGAATGGATGATTGAAGATCAACATCAGTCCCTGCCCATGATGATAGATCACCACCCCCAAGTTGATCGTGAGCCTCAGCGACTATAGTTGTATCAGTTCCAGTGACTGGTCCTATAATTCGAACATTTACACAATTAATCAAGTAAGAAAATATATGATGAGGAGTTTGCAGAATAGAAGTATTACTCTCAGAAGGTCCTGCTTCTGTTAAACCAGCGCCAACCGTTGGTTCTGTGGCTGCACCGGGGGCTTTTCCCAACAACAAGTCGGAGATTCGCAGATGGTCGTCCTCTGAGATGTCCATATTAAAGTCGAAGTCAGTGAAATCATCGATTTTAGGGGTATGGGCGACTCCTCCTTCTGTTGGTTCGCTCACTACAACATCTACAGAATACATCGAGTTATAAAAAACATATGAATTCAGACAAATTTGTCCAAGATGAAGATTCGTTCTACCTTTGTTCGTCGGGACAAGTTCGGGAGCTTCGCTACTTGCACCCACTTCTTTTAGTTTAACTAAAAGGAGACAAAGCGCACGAGTCATTAAAGGAGGCACACGGTACGACTCATTCATTTCTCGGATTTCTCTTCCGAGAGGAGAAAGATCAGTACCTGTGTCCGTAGCTGATGGATCCATGTCAGGAGGTGGTGGAATACCAGCTGGTCCTTCTTTCAGAGCATCCTGTATTTGTTGGACAAAACTGGTTTCCTCAGTCTTTATACCTCCGGGAGAAGTAGCTTCAGCTCGATATTCTCCTTCCTCTTGACTCCCTACATAAGTTGAACATGAAATAAGTTTGAGCGTTAAGAAGTGTAAAAGTGATAAAAACAAATAGTTACCTTGCTCATCTGAAGAAGCGCTGTGATCAGACGTCTCCCCTATAGCCGGAAGATGAACACGCGGTTTGGAGGCGGATTTCTTCTGTCTTTTTGATGGACGCGCTTCATCCCTAACTCCAGACCCTTCATGACGATGTTTAGTACGTAATTCAGCCCTGGGAGAAGCTTGAGTTTGAACTTGAACGGAAGGCCGAGATCGTTGCCGAAGGGCAAGAGGCACCGTGTCTTCCTCATCTTCTTCATCCTCGCTGAGAACTTCCACCGTCATTCGGTTCGGATTTTCCATAACAAGTCTCTCTCTCTTTCTTTTTGGGACGTCTGGTGGTTGAGTAGGCGCAGCAGACGGGCGCACAAGTCCTCTTTTAAAGAAAGAATCAGGAAGACCTGGTCGTTCCTCAGAACTTGAACTTTCGCCCTCCTCCTCGGAAGTCTCCGTCTCCTCAGAGTCAAATTCTTCCTCACTACCTGCCGAGCGAGCCGGTTCTTTTCCCTTCCTCGATGATTCGGCAGCCTCTTTCTTTTGAGGTGAAGTCATAACTTCACGTGTCGCTCTGCTTGAGCGCCGTGGGGCTGTCTCTTCTGGTTCAGGCATTCTCTGGTATCGGGCGACGGTGTTGGCAACAAGCAACCATTTACAAAATAAAAAGGTCATCCGTAGAGGTGGCGATTCCAAAGGGAGATCGAACTTAGCGCTCGTACAGCCGGCAATACTCCAAAACCAGGCTCTCGCGCCATCAATGAGTCCTCCTCGGAAGCTTAGGTGACGATTCGGGTTGCCGACGTATATTTGGTCGTAGCCGAATTGACGAGCAAATCGGCATGGAAGATAGGGTTCGATAAGACAAACGTCTCTTACCCGAAATAACAAGTAACCGGGTCGAATGTTCATCAACCATCTGAAGCATCCAACATCCAAAATGGTACGATTCTGTCTTGGATCTTCGGTATCCGATAAAGTGGTGTTGTAGGTACCAGAGAACCAAGGGAAGCAGGGGAAGAATTCCCAACACTTGTGGATTTTGAACTGCCTGGTTATATCTGGCTCTCGATGCTTAATCCACTTACAAGCCTCAAGATTCTGTAACAGAGGAAGACGGTGATTTATCGCCTTAGGAGCTTCCATTAAATCTGGTCGGTGAAGTACTAACCAGGCCATTAGATAAGTATAAGGCAACTCCAGCTTCGGAACTGATAGGCTGGCGGAGGGTTTCTTTTTCTCCTGAGTAAACACAGTGATTAACTGTCGTAATCCACTGTGAATGGCAGCCACCATAGCAGGAAGCAAGGATAATTTGCGACCTGTAACTAACTGGACGGCTGGATATAATACTTCCATCGGCATCACATCAGAAGACTGGTGGGGAACTACGCACCTCTTTAACCATAAGGCTAGAAAACCAGCCAGCAGAGCAGTAGAGCTAATCGGAACACTGGCCTGCCACAGATAAGAACGGAATTTTGTCCCATGCGGAAACCCATCTTCTGAATGAGAGGTGTAAGTCTGGGCATTTGTTTTCTCCAACAGCCGATTGATTTCATTTGGGCTCATAGGAGACAGTCCGCATACATCTCTCGAGCAGTCTTCCAGATTCTTGAATAGATAATCGGCGAATTGTTTTAAGCTGACTTGAGGAGACTTCCTTCTGGCTTTAGGGTCCATCTCAGCTGTAGCTATGTGATAGTGGCAAGTCAATTCCCATAGAACGTCATGAGTCATAGCTGACCGATCCTTTATCTTGTTCAGTTGATTGATGGTCGGGAAGAACTCTTGATATGGGACGTCGCCTATCGGCAAACCAGACACCTGCATCATTTCATGAAGTGGTAATCCGAGCTCCCCGTTCTGGGTAAAGAATGTATTAGTGTCCGGGTTGTAAATCTCGAACAAACAGAGAAAATGACCCACACTAATTTGCAGACCACTCATGGTAGCACGAATCGGGATCGCCAACCCCAAATCTGTTAACTCTCGCTCCTAACGTTTCAACACATAGCGAGTCATTCTGGTCCACCACCACTTGTCTCCAAAGTAATGGACCCACCCATAACATCTGAAATTCTCTCGGGGTAATACTTTACCCGCTGCCGCCAACCGGTTCTTCACGGTATTGGCTTGCACTCTCGCTTCATTCTGAGGGATATTATCTTGTCCTAAGACACCTGGATGAAGTCCTCGTATAGAAGCTCTCTCACTTGAACCTGGGTTGGTTTCCTTCCCGATAAAACCACAATGAACGCGTTCGTGGTTTTCGGTCAATCTCCAGAACATTTCGCGGTTAACGGACAAATTCCTAAACTCTAATAGCGAGTATTCCCGAGGAATCAGAGGTAAATATAAGAATGATGACCCGCTTTAATGTAACCATTGTGCGGGCTTACAGAATGCGACCTCCGGATCTTTCATGGAGTCACCGAACAAGAAATCCGGCTTCCTTATACATTTGTTGTCATCTCGTTCTGAAATCAGAGGAGTGTCCGTGATTATTCGTCGCAGAATACGGCAACTACCTCGCTGAATCAATTCTCTAGCCCCTTCATTATAATCTAGTTTAAACTGGGGAGCGGACTCTATTAATGGTAATCCCTCATAAAGAGAATGAGTAATGTTACTCCGACCCGTAACAGCATCAGCAGGAATAGCAGTAGGAGGAAAGTGGACTGATTAAGAAAACATACACATAAATGGTGTAAGAATATTCCTAAAATTATTGAAAAAGCGGTATATCTTACTCTATAAGATATAGTCGCTATTTCATAACAGGTGTGACGATTCTTCATCTAACACATGTATAAAAGAGATATGTGTTACTATGCACGAGCATTATAACGGCATACCAAAACCTTTTAACACATGTGGGATGATATGAAATCGCCCCTGCATGTTCTGAAGTGTGTTTTGTCTAAGCAAAACGAGCACTCTTAAGCGTCGATCCCCTCAAAGGAGGATGCCGGCTCTTCTCGAAAGTATCTCAAAGGATACAAACGAGGATCTGCATACAAATACAGGTATATATATATGAAATTGATGAAATGCAGTATTTAAAGTTGTGAAAGGATGAAAGAGGTATACCCCCATGTGAAGCGGCGACAGGGGTAGTCTCCTCAGGAGATTGGGCAGTCGAACGGCCTCGAGAAGTGCGGGATTTACGTGGCGACATAATGAGTATGTGATCTACAGTGAGACCCAATGAGAAAGGTCAGCATTTTGAGCATGAAATCGACAAAAATAGGGTCATTAAGGTCGAGACAGTGCACATAGCGTCACAAATTCAAGAGAATCAAAGTTTGAAAGAATAAGAGGGGAAACAAACCTTCACAAATCCGAGTCAAATCGCCCCCAAACGAAGTGCCGCACAAACCGAGAACAAAGAGAAGAAGAAAGGATCGAAAACTGGTCGAAGAACGCCGGAAAATCGCCCAAGAAATCGCCGAAAATCGTTCGGAAAATCGCCCAGAAAACCCTAAAAAACCCTAAGTCCCGATTTTATAGTCTCTGTCTCGCCGAGCGAGACAGCAAATGCTGTCTCGTCGTGCGAGACAGCAAATACTGTCTCGCCGTTCGAGACAGTGAATACTGGGGAACTGTCTTGCGTCGCGAGACAGCAAACACTGTTTCCCACATCCAATAGGAAGTTCCTGGAGAATATTGATCTGAATATTCTTAAGGATAACCTGTTGAGCTTTCAGTGAATGTATCAATTCAGTGATAAAAGCTGAACCCACAAGAACAAATACCAACTTCGATTCAAGATCTCGACAACGGTCAAGCGATAAACGCGACGCCCGGAGAACATTAGCTATTCTACAAAGAACTGAATAGACTAAAGACAGAAGAGGTCAAGAGTTGAAGCCATTTGCAAGTCCTGTTACACAAACTACTCAACCAAGCATTGAAGGGATCGTAAGTAAAACCTATCTTATCCAAAGCATCCCAGACTCTTCTATAAAAGAATACGTCTGGAATACTTTGGAGGGGGTATCTGTAGGCGTCAAAAAATGCTAATAGATATCCAAAACATAAAAAATCACTCAAAACTGGGAAAATCACCCAAAACTCACAAAAATGAATTGTCTCGCCAGCGAGACAGTATTTGCTGTCTCGCCAGCGAGACAGTCTTTGCTGTCTCGCCAGCGAGACAGCGTTGAAATGGTCAATAACCACCTCGAATAACTGCCCTACACGTGTCCACTAACTGCCAGGGGACGTGGGAAACAACGTGGGCGAAAATCACGTGAATAACTGCCAAAATAACGGAGTTTGAAACGTGGGGAGGCAGTTACAGCAAAACTGCCAAGAATATTCGTTTTGCGTGACAGCATTTTACTGTCTCGCTGGGCGAGACAGTAAATTTACTGTCTCGCTGGGCGAGACAGCAAACACTGTCTCGACCAGCGAGACAGTAAAATACTGTCGCGCTGTACTGATTTGCTGTCTTGTTGAGTTTTGACAGTTGCAAACTTTGGAGGCTATAAATACCCCCCTAGGGTCTCTTCTGACGAGGATCGAGCATTTGTTAGAGCATTCCAGAGCAGAGAGAGCAGAGATTTCAGTTCTTGGAGCAATCCCTTGACATTCAAGCTTTGACTTGTTTTCAAGAAGAACGACTATCTTACTTCGATAAGATATCGTTTCCAATTCTCACTTCGATAACGAATGAAGAATCATAAACCTCCCCTCACGATCTGTGAATCGGTGGTCCACGAACCAAAGCGTTCCCGGCACAGGCAAAGTCCCACAAAAGCAATAGTCGATAAACAACTATTGTGTTATTTTCTTCAAGAGTTGTAATTTCTTGTTTTGTTGTAAAGAGGTCTTATAAAAAGACTATTTCTGTGAATTTTATTGTAATCAAAAGAAGAGACAATGAATTCTACAACAATCCCAACTTTTGCTGAAAACAATATTTTGTAATGGTGGAAAGTATATGGATTAGTTTCATATCATATACTTTCCACCATGGTTCGTGACTTACTAACAGTGCAAGTTTTGACGGTAGCTTCGGAATCTGTCTTCAGCACAGCAGAACGTTTGATCGACGATCACAGAACATGCTTAGATCCGTATACTGTACAAGTGGTGATGGGATTACAAGATTGGTGGAGGTACGAGAAGCGAACGCAAGGCATCGATCGGATGACTGGAATTGAATATAAATTTAAAGAGTTGGGACTAGTAGATAGATATAAAGATTAAACAATATTCATCAAATTGTAATTTTTATTTCTTAGCTTTAAATTTGTAATAAATTATTTTGGAAACAGTTATAAATGATAGTGATATAGGTGAGTAGGTGCCAACCTAATTGGGATGTACTCATCTATTGTGATGCGACAAATTCCGAAATAAATTTATACTTGTAAAGAATTTACTGATTATTAATAAAGAAGTTATTTTTATTATCTTTTATTTTTATATTTTTTTGTATTTGTAACTTATGTCATTTCAAGTTATTAATAATATCATTATTTTTTATTAGTATTTTCTGTAATTTTTTATGTATATTTTAAAATTTAAAGAGATTTAAAAAAAGCTAAAAAATCCGGACCGGCTCGGAGCCCGGCCCGCTCAGGCCTGAGCCCGAGCCCAGGATCCGGTTTTGCTCGGCCCGGGCCCAGATGGACAGGCCTATGTGGCTCACAACAATAAAAGCAGGAGTTCTTCTTAATACATAGTATCGATAAATAGACTTTACTATTCAATTCATAAATGAACATAATCTAATCAGATGTATATTCGAGGCATTTGATTATCACATATTTGTTTGTGGTTTCATCCCTCATAATTTGTTTTATGACATGCATTATGTTATGCTTTTAACTCATTTATGTTTTGTGATTTAAACTCTCTACTAAGTTTGACGAATTTAAAAGGCCCCGTGTTAATATTTGAATAAATTTTCTTTAGTCAAATAAAAGTATCTTCTTAATTATATAGTTTAGCATTCATAAGCAATGAATTAGTGATCAAATAAATATATTCCCAAATATTCAAAAATTATTTATAGTTGAATTAGAAGAAATTCAAAGAAGAATGTCAAATTTTAAAAATTTTAAACAAATACAAATACGAAGACTGTCAATATTGATTGGACAAATTTTGAAAACAGACCCTTTTGTAAAAATATTCTCAAAAAAACACCCGTTATCACTTTATTTTTAAAAAACGACCTAGTTTTCCACTTTATTTTCAAAAAACGACCTACTTTTTTGAAACTGAGTCGTTTTTTTGTGAAAAATATTCCCAAACTTCACGGGAGTTGAACTCACGTGAAGTTTTTTTCATAACAAAATTTCACGGGAGTTCAACTCCCGTGAAGTTTGTGAACATTTTTCACAAAAAACGACCCAGTTTCAGCCTCAGGGCTGAAACTGGGTTGTTTTTTGCGAATATTTTTAAAACGAGACTTTTTTGGGAATATTTTTGCAAAGGGGTCTATTTTCAAAGTTTGTCCAATATTGATTCAATCCATTTCCGCCCTTAAAGAGCAATAGTTGTGGAGGACAAGATTGTACTGACGCTACTAATATACAACATTGGTGATCCAAGTGATCTAGAATTGACACTAGGACATATTTTACAGATCTCCTTGTTCTCTATATCATTTTTTGCAGAGAGCACTTTATAGGATTTTATCCCCTTTGAAATTTCCGATTAAAGCATACATCATTGGTATGACTATAGGTTTTATAATATTGTCTAACATTACGAGAGAGAAAAATATAAAAATTTTCCTGTGAATTTGTCGTCAGAAATCATAAGCTTATGTTATTGTTATTGTAGTACAAAGACGAAATCACAGGTTTCTTAATAAATATGAGTAAGAACTAACAACTAAGGCCTATGATAAAAATAAAAAGCAAAATAAATATGGAGTAAAATGAGAGGTCTTTTGTTGTTTAGAAATGTATGGCTGCATGACCAGTAAATATGGTCGAAGTTCGCCGTATTTTCATGTAATTCCTTCAAAAAAAAAAATTTGCCATTTTCTTATCTACCAAAGTTTTTAGATTTATTTTTGTTCAGTTTACTTGCAAACTTGTTTATTATTTTACATATTTTGACAGGTAATAGGCGCATATTTCGGCCTTCATGAGAATTATTGGCCTATCAAAATTTTGTCAAGTAAAATCCTCTCTCTGTGAAAAGCATTTTGTCTCAGATTCAAACCAAAAATGGCAGCCGTAGGATTTTACATCAAGCCATAATCAATGGCTCATCAATTAACGGTCTAATCCATATCTTCTTCCATGAGCCTGTTCCATTATTATGGAAGGGAACATCTTTGAAACTGACCACCACAATCTAATCTTTTGATGAATAGACAAAATGAAATACACAAATCTATATTTTTAATCGGTTCTCGTGCACCTAATCTAATCTACATCCTTTAATGCAACCTTCATGGCAATCAAGTAATTAAATCTACAACCAACATTAGATCCTCTAAAACAAAGAAATCAAACTACACGCTGAAATCTTTCGTTAACCGATTCTAGTTTAATGACAAGCCAAACGGTACATACACTAAAATTGTCCCTCGATAAATTAAGGTTACCCATTGACATTCACCTCATAACTGTGGATACAGTTATCGCCACTCCAAAAATCCATTGTACACAAAAACCTAAAAGATCAAAATTTCACTTGGCGAGCGTCCAACAATCAACCTCCAGACTCTCAACCCCAGTTTAAAGAATATGTACCTGGGCTAGGAATTGCCTGATTGATACTTCTTATGACACATAGAACCCACTAAACATCAAAAATCTCCACCATCTGTAGCTGGTTGAATGTTAATACACAAACACAGCTACATAAATAACCAAGAAACCCACTGAACCAACTTTTAACAAAAGGCTGGTTGATTTCGCTATTGCTTTTTCCCTCTTTACCTCCTTCGTGTAGATGATGCTTGCGAATAATATTTGGAACTAGCCGAAGGGAAAAATTAGGCGGGTTCTATTTGATAGCCAGGTCCTTGAATTCACTCAGTTTTCCATTCTCTGGTCCGTGGGTCAAGATTCCATTCTCTGATGCGTTCAACATAATATTATTTGAAGATTTAGCAACAGTGGAGCTTCTTTGGCCTTCAAAGTAGGTCGAGTATGGGAAGTACTCAGCACACCGAGATTTCCATCCTGCAAAAGAAAGAAAGAAAAAAAAGAAATCAGTTTAATTGCAGAAGAGGAAATTTGTCCTCTCGACACCTTTTCGAGGAAAGTATTTCAAACTTATTACCCATTCTTGGGGATTTGCCTTACAACCAAAACATATAAAAGGTTAAGGTTTTGGCTTTAGCCAGAGCGAACGCACCGAAGTAGATGTCAAGCAACATACATGACCTAAGAGTTTGCAACTTATGTTTGACAGTCATATTTTCTTGGGAGTGATTAACTTGATATTTACTTTTGATTGTAAGAACTGCAGCATATGATCCTTGCTCTAACTTTAGCTGGTTCCCCTCCCTTCCCTCTCGCTCTCCCTCTCTGCACCTATAAACACGACCATGTTTGCATGTGCGTGCGTGCGCGTGCAGGCGTATTCAGTTTGACCGTTATGAGGTAGTGGCTCAATTTGTTAAATAAGCCACTAAGATAATGGGTGGTGAGACTGAGACCCACCCATTCATGTGTGACTACCAGGGTGGGTCTGACCATATATAAGTATCTTGGTTGCTCATTTAACAAACTTCATACGTGTTATACACATACATACAACACATACATAAATGTAGATACAAAAACACATCTGTATGCCTGAATGCTGGGGTGCATATGTGCATGCTTGCTGGAGTGCATGCGTGATACATACATACATGTGCATGTATGTATCTATACTCGTACACAGGTATATATCTAAACACACATACAAATACATACAGAGTAATGATATGTGACATGGTGAGTTAAAATGAGCTGATTTTTTTCAACCTTAAAATATCAATCTATGGTCGAGTTTAGTCTTAGAACTCATACATTCGCCTCATTTTTTTCCTTCTCTCCCTTCTGATGCCATGACACTTCTTTCCCCTTCTCTCCCTTCTGATGCCATGACACTTCTTTCCCCTTCTCTCCCTTCTGATGCCATGACACTTACTTTCCCCACTGCTGCACTGCCCGTGCCCATTTCTCTCAACAGCCACCAACATCCCCTTTTCTCAACCATGAACCCCCTTTTTACCAGCTTGTGGGCATACCAATTGACTTCTGAAGGAAAACTATGGCGTTTTTTTGTCAACATATAGCAGGGATGCATGGAGAGACAAATAATAAAAAAACAAAATATTAAGACAGAATCTTAGGTCTAATCAGCTTATGATTGTTGGATGGATGGAGGCTTACAAACTTTTGAGTTTTTAATTTCTATTATGGGTTCACCAATTTAAATGTTCCTGGTGCTTGCTATCTGGCATCACAGAGATTCACATCCGTGTAACAGTTGAAAGAAACAACTTTATTCTCATTTACAGAATTGTCGACGACAGTAACAAATTTCTGTCTTGTATCGTCCCTTAAACACAGCACCATTGAAATGGGAGCAGAGGCGGGATCAAAGAGAGGAGACGCACTGATCAAATGTGAAAAGAAAACAGATGGTTGTGCTTTAAGACGGATCTCAGCCATTGGTTAAGCTTTAGACGTTAAGATTGCTCAGCTCATACTCGATAACTTCCCCATCTCACCATATCATTACTCTATACATACACAGATACAACTATACATAGTATGCATGTCTACATATATACATGCAGTGTGTTATGTGTGTGCGCCCGCGCGTGTATAGAGAGAGAATAGCTAGAATAAACTTTAGTGGATAGGAACTCTTGTCCAACTTTTTCAACCTTCGATCTTGCTTTGAGATTCGTGCTACACATCAATGCTATCTTTGAGATGTGTGCACTGATTTGTATCGCATGCTAGCACAAATCTCAAAGCAAAATGAAAGACTAAAAACGTTGGTGGACAACAAGCTCCTATCCGCTTGAGTTTACAAAAGCGTTTTCTTCTATACACTCACACGCGCACACACTAGTATAATGAACATGCTTCGCATGCAGACATATTTGTTTTATGTTTTGAGTTTTTTCTTTGAGTGGAAAATGGTGAACAATTAGAACTTTGTGTTACTAAATAAAATTGTACAATATAACTTGTATAAAGAATCATATGAATATTTATTATAAGTTAATCACACTTTATTTAAATAATTAAATTAAATATTTTTTAATTTTTAATATATTTAATTCTTATAAATAGAATAAAAGTAATTTAGGATAATTATAATACATTATTATCCTCTTATATATCTACTCTTATTATAAACAGTTATATATAGTAAAACGATAATACTGCTATAAAGAAATTTATTAATTTATTAAATATTTCAACAAATTACTTTATTATACTATTATTAAATAGTATATATAATAGTATGATTATCAAATAAAAGCATATTTCTAATTTATATAATACTAGTGAAATATTTATACTATCTATAGTATTAAATATTTATACTATTCATTAAAGAATACTATACTTTTTAATAGTATTTAATAGTATACTATATTCATAATTCTTAATGGTATTTAACAGTATATTATTTTACCATATATTATTAAACAATTAATGGCTACAATATTATTAATAATTAAGCATACGTATTAAATAATTATGAATGACAAAAGGTTTTGCGAATGTAAGATGTATGGACAATTAGTGAATGATTAATTAGAGATGATGAATATAATGGTGAAAAATAGGAAATTAGAAATTTTCACACTCATCGACCTTTATAAGTAGTGTGTGAGAAATGACTATTCTTAGTATCAAGGACAAAATCGGCCTTTGATAGTAATGTGGCTATTTCTCATCTACACATTTAAAGGAATCCGCTTGAAAATGGGCCCCACTTTGATTACTCACTCATTGAGTGACTGAGAAGTGATCGCATATATATATATAT
>BQKN01001022.1:235979-252097 GCA_022839385.1 Asparagus kiusianus
ATTCTGTATTAAACTTTAAGACAGACTCACTAATTTCCAAGTTTATCGTCTTCTCATTTTTCATTTTTACCAGCAGAAAAGGAAATGTACATCCTGAATTATGATGCCATCAAGTGTAATCTCTTTGCTAACAAAGCTGTTTGCTGAATGGGAAAATTAACTGAACTAGAATCTTATACTAACTTCTCCACTAGAAACAATGACCAGTTAATAAATTGACTGGAACCAATTTTGGCAATTAAATATAAAAGAATGCCAACCTGATCCTAGACTAAGAAACAGCACATTCCACAAAGGAAACTGAATTCTTTCCCTTCAAATCCATGTATTCCAAAGAAAGATATGTGTGGTTAAACTTTGCAAGCTTAACTGCTACATTTTTTCTTATTTTCATTATATACGCTATTCTATACAGCGCTTCTTCTCAATCATGTGGCATAAATGAATAGAAGAACGCTAGGCAAAGCTGCGAATTCCAGCACAGTTCCCATATAACAAACTACTCAAGATAAAGTGAGAATCCAATGTGCAGAAGAAATTGGTCGGCTGTTTGTGGAAAGATTTAACCATCATAAGTTTTAAACATAACTTATTGATGAATTTAACGAGCAAAGAGTTGCTTGAAGAGAGTGCGCCTGCAATTTGTAAACTACTCAAGCTAAATGCAATGAATCCAATCGGTCAGCTGCTTCTTGAAAGATTCAAAAGTATCATAAGTTCTGAACAAAACCTATTGACAAATTTAATGAGCTAAAAACTGTTTGAAGTGAATATGCGGCTTTGAATCTGTAAGTACTGAATTTTTTGCAGAGGTTCCAAGCAATGCAGGGTGTCAAAATTTAATGAGATTTTGAGTTACAGCATTGGCAATCCATGTATCTAATGAGCCAGCAAAAGATTCACCATTTTTAGAACATATGGTACAGTTGTAGAGCTATGAACCAAAAACAGAACTAGGTGGTACTTCATAATGTTCAAATCCCAAAACAATTAGTATAATATGAAATACCTTGCAACTTTAGGATAGCCCGTGAGCACATCAAAATTTTCTAACATTATGAAACATGTTTGATTATTCTAATTCAGCACTTTAGCAAATCATAAATATAAACTTCGGACTTCATAATTTCCAATTAAAACGGACTCGCCTATGGAGCAAGGCTTTGTGAAAGATTTGAGTAAAAACATTTACAGCCAGCCGTCCACCTTAGGACCTCTAAAGTACTGTTAAATTCCTTGCCTTTGATCATAGAAGGTCAGTGTGCCCATAGGAAAACAAACCTAATAAGCCATGAAGTCTATATCCATTCAACCAAGAAGCATACATCAAGAGTTACTATATCTACTTGACGCGTCCTCTTAATGAAACAATTTATACTGTACACCTCTTCTCACATGAAAAGGATCAAAAACCATTGTTCCTTGGTCTCCAAAAATTTATCGATTCAATGCTCTGCTGGGAAAAGGAGTTCACCTTACATGCATTGTGACTAAAATTAAGGAACCTGAATTCTATGTAGAATTAGACTGGCACTTTTTCCACAGAAATAAAAGAATCCTCAAATGTGATATATTACAAGTAACAGAAACTATGTTCTTCTCTAATAAAGGAGATTATACATTGAAAATATGTGCAACTTCAGAACCTATTTGTTCTATGATAATCGAAAATAAAATCACATGCAGGTCAAAGATTTTAATGATATAACATAATTGCAGAATTAAGAAATGAACCATGAGAATGGCTTTTACGGCTATATGATGAATGACAGAACATAATGTGAAGGAACAAAAGTAACCATACAAAGAGAGCAAGACTAAGAAGTCAGAAAATAACCAACGGTTGAACCACTGTTGAAAAAGAACGCATTACATTACTCGTTATTTCGCATTATGTAATCTAACACACCTTAAACATTATGTAACCTTTTAAAATAACTAGGAACATTATAACTCTACGTCATTACAGAGTAACATGTATTACTTTAATGTAACATACGTTGTTTCAATTTAACATTTGTTATTTCAATATAACTTACATCATTTCAATCTAAGTTACCATAGAAGCATGAGAGTATTTTCTTTCTTAAAACTTGACGTAATTAAGTAATTACATTCAAATTGTCTGTCAAGTTATACATCATTATATGTAATTGTGAAATTATGAATGTGTCTGATAAAATGAATGTAAAATTATAAACAAGACGTAAATTGTGGTTATATATTTGAATATTCTATTGCGACACTTGTGGGTAAATATGCATAGTTTGTTAAATCAAAAATTCTTTTGTTAAATTATTTTTTGTATTTTGATATTCTTTTCCTAATTTCTTACTATGAACATCTTTTAATTATTAAATTAAATAATGAGAAAATATGTAAACTACATCATACATTATGCTCTAAGCCATCAAGAGACCTTAAGTTATACATTATCATATATTTCAACATTGCTTAGGACTTAGGTCGTGTTATCTTTGATTTTTATTTTTTTTAAATAAAGTGAAGTGTGTGTGCTTTTGGATTGCTTGTTACCATTAATGTTTATTGAGAAATTGTGATGAGATCATTGACAATTGTAATGTTATATTTGAAAACTGTGATTGGTTCAATTTCTTAAATCATTGTGAATATTTTTTATGTATTAAATAATTGTGACTATTTTTTCTTAAGTACTTAATTAATAATAATTAAAACATGTAACCTACGTTATATATTACGTTACTTAGCGTTTTACGTTATCAGGAGGCGAACGTTACATTATGCATTCTCATTATTTTCAACATTGGGTTGAATTCAACATTGTGTTCAACAGAAGGAAGAAAATATGTTTGTGTCTGAAAACATGTAAATATCAATAAGAAAAGAACGCGAGAAATTGCAGGACTATCTGCAGGAATGCACCAACAATCTGGACCAACTGGTGAACTGTCTAATCCAACTTACCCTAAGAAAGCGCTAACAAGTTCAGCCATCAGAAGAAAAATGGTATACGCATCCACACGTATGGCTTATCACTACTGTTCAGCGGCTAATGCCGTTAGTAGTACATTTAGGGAATCTATAATAGCCAAGAATAACAAGACATAGTAGCAATGGTATAAAAAAATTGCTGATAAGTCCTGCTCGAAGGAAAATTGAAAATGAAGTAGGACAATTACAGTTCCAGAATTTAAAAATGTAAAAATTTGACTTCAAAGGAAAATGCCATAAACCTTGGTAGAATACAAATCGATAACAGTTGGAGTGTGTTCAATAGCCTCATCAATTTTAGCTAGCGCAATATCATGCTGGCCCCGCCTGTCATAATGCTGCAGCATCAAAGATTGTCTAATCAGTAATCATTAGGCTAAATGAACTAAAAAGTTTTGCAGAAAATCGAAAGAGATCCAAGAAGACGAGCAAACCTGGGATATCAAAAGCATTATCCACATAAGTGTAGAGGGAGGCTCTTTTTCTGATCTGTAATTTAAGATTTAAATCAGTTCATCAATCTGGACCAATCATTGGTGACCAATTTATGTGTTACAAAGAACAAAGAGTCAGGATTATAAATCTTCGAAGAAGAAAATCCTACATGCAGACATTAGGACCCAAATATTTGGGTAAAGGCTTCATCATCGTTGTCATTGTTGTTGTTGTTGCTGTACTATACAGATCATTAGGTCAAGTGTAAATAAGACACTGATTAAACATGGCTGAAGCATGCATTAACAATTATACTCTGCAGCAAGTTCCAAGTACTAGAACCAATTTGAGATCAATCCAACACTGACCCAGAAATGTTAACAAAGAGAAGCATGCATAGGCATTGGTTTGCAACAGCCAGTATGCGCTGACTTAACTAAACATGTAGCAACAGGTTTCAGATAATGTTAACAAAGAGAAGCATGCATAGGCATTGGTTTGCAACAGCCAGTATGTGCTGACTTAACTAAACATGTAGCAACAGGTTTCAGATAAGAAACAACACATCACAATCCTTTCTAGTCAACAAATGAGACTTGTTTTTGTTATTCAGCTCCATTACTGACCATCAACTAATCAACTAAGCAAAATTAGCAACCACAAATCTCGATTTTTACAGCCTCAATTGATGACTCATTCGTCTCTAAGCATTTTCATTTCAGTAAATGTATTTTATGCATGTGCTTCATGATTCAAACATGTGATCTGGAAAATAATCGGTGTTACAGCTGTTTCAGGACAGGTTCTCTCCTTCGGCCCAACAGTGAGTGGCTAGTGAAGGAGTAGCCAACGGCACATCGTCCCCATTGCAGGGTCTTTTAGTCATGTTGATAGTGGTTGTTCATGAGGTCTCCTCCATTTGCAACTTGTGTTATTAATTGAACAAAACCCCAACCCCTCTACCCCCTCCTTATGTTCTTTGTCACCAACACTTCTTTCTTTCTACAATTTCTTTTGATTTTGGGTTTTTGACTTTCGTGAATGTTTTCTACTTTTCTATAATTCGAGACCTTTCTAAGGGTATATTCCTGAAAATATATGACCCCAGATACTATACATTAATTGTATTTATGTAATTAGATACACAACCTATTTTAACGGATGCATAGTTGTTCACATCGTCTCACAGATATGATCCATTTCCAGCATATGGAACACTAGCTATGCCTTTTGCGGATCACAATCTGAAGTTGAATAAAAGTTTCGGATCAACATATTTCGGAGTCAATTTAAGCTTTTGGCTTAACTTGGTATTACCCAACCGCTAAAAACTATACTCTGATGCAAGTGGAGGTTGAAGGCATATTGTCTCTGAAAACATGTGCTCCTTGTGAAAAAAATGTTGCAGGGTATAAATATACATTGATAGGGTATTTGGCTCTATTGTCATCAGAAAGAAACTTAGGACATAATTGCGCTGTATATTGTTTGACCATTCAATTAGCGGGAGAAGTTTATGAGCAAAGTTAATGCAAACATGAAGTTCACAACAATTCTACGATATTTGTACAAGAACAGAATGCACTGAATTACCTTCCCATAAAGCCCCCTGTTGTTCTAACTGAATTCTCTAGCTGAAGAAATAACTGCTCAAGAATGCACGCCTGTCAAATGATTCAAGCAAAAAAAAATCAGTCTTTTTGCACGAAGTCAGTAATCAATGATTTCAGATATAAATGGAGAAAGCAATTTGGAAAACCTTGCCAGGATGGTCATACAAAGGGCTAAGATCAGAAAACAAAGAAGGAACTCCCTGAACAAGAAAGGAGGATAAACTGTCAGATGGAAGAGTAATCTTAATGGGTCAGTGACAAATACATGGTATGCAGATAGAATCCAAGCATTAGCAAACAAAATAACATTGCAAAATACCTTTGTGAGAAGAGGCCTAATGTAATTTTCTGCTGCCTCTTGGAACTTTTCACCTTGCAGAAAATCAAGAGGTATCCGCTGTACGGCATACATAAACAACAGAGTGAAACCACAAAGAAATAAATACATAACCGGGTGCTCATAAGCATGATAGAGACATCCAAGTGGAAAGAAATAAAAGGCTGTGGACAATAGCCTAAAAGATTATGTACTATCTTTTCAACAGAAGTCTTCAACAGTACTATTGTAAATACACCACAGACAGAGGACTTGATGATTCTTCCAGTATGACTTGGAACAGACTGTAATCTTATGTCCATTATATTTTCAATCGTGACAGAACATAAAATACTTACGATCTGAATGTTGAACTGATTCTCATTCAGAAAAATACAGGCGTGGTCTAATACATGCAGATATTCTGTGATGGTAAACACATACAAATTAGAAGTTTTTACATTATTTAATGAGCTTTCTATCTTAAGTTTTGAATGATCCAAAATGTAGAAACAATGCACATAACCTAAATATAAAATTTGAAGATTTAAAATGATATAATTATTTACAGGAGAGCATGATCTAGCTACTTACAGCGATGTTGTAAAACACACCTGTTATGCATGCAGTTCGGGCACCGCATGATGTTAAGCCACATAATTGACATACACAGGATTACATGGACTTCTTTTAATATTTTCATATACAATTATATGTTTGAAAATCCCAAAAATTATGAAAACTTGAACCTAGTTAATATGTATAGAGTAATAACTACGAGCTCATGACAACTCAAAATTAACGCTATGCATTCAATCTATAAAAAACTTATACCTTCTTTGCCATGTTACAACAGGCTACATAGGAAGTTACAGTGTTATGACTCCTAGCTACTTCAAAGAATAGAAATCAATCAGAGGAAGGTGGGGAAGGATGAGAAAAAGTAGAAAATCAACAGAGTTGAGAAGGCAGGGGAAAACACACTTTATTGCCTCGGTAGGCTTCTTACCATAAAGGTGATGTGAACTTGAGAACAATTGAAGAAAATAATAAATAAACATGAAGATACATGAAAAGTGACATAAAAGATGACAACCACTGATCTCATCCAGCTGTCAAAACAAACTAACAGCACATGCATGATGCATCACTTGAAAAATGTAAAGGAAAGACTTAGCTCGTTCAATTCAAAATTCTTCAAAATGCATGTTACTATTGACTTTGCATTTGACAATAATTTATAGTCACTAAAAATTTAAAGACGACAGAGAGTGATTGAAGTAAAGGAATAGGATGGTCAAAGAAAATCAATAAAATCATAATAATGGCACAGCGCCAGATTTACAATGGATCAGTAATATTCTGTAAGTTGTTAAGTGTATGGTTGTATAAAAGAAAAGGCAACACCATGTCTAGAAACACAATTTGAAAAGTATTAATTAGACCCGCAGTAAAAGGAAGAGTGTCATACTTCTATCATACTGCTACGATTACAAGTAAAAATGGATAGACATCAATTTACCTTCACAGCAGATGACCAGCTGTATTGCTCCCTAAGTGATTTGTATAATGCATCTAAACGATCAATTTCATCGGATGTATATTGACCTTTCTCAGAGTAAAGCCCTAAGCATTTTTGTAAGCCTCTAAGATACCTGAAAATATACAGCAAATGGAGTCAACAACACGTAAAACAGTCAAAGATTCAAAATAAAATCAAGAATTTTCAGTGTATAAACCAAATCGTTGCAGAAACAAATAGCTGACACTCTTCCATTAGACTGATTAGCTTTTTGCCCATGCATTCTTACTTCTTATATCCATTTTATCAACACCATGGCGAGGTAGGAATCATCAGGATTAAAGTTAGCAGAACTCAGAATGTGTTTCAAAAGATTGATCAATTATGTAAAGTTTATGATCACATACTATTCAGAGTTTACCAAATAAAAATTTCTTCAGTGATTGCTTGTAATTTTTGGAGACACAAACTCCAAAACTAATAAATGCATTGTAGACCAGTGACAACCAAAACCAAGTCAACAAGTGACCCGAGTGCGCGCGCCTCAATTTTTCAGCCAGATAATTGTATGCAAAGGAGCAGAGAAACCTAAAAACGCCATTATAGTATATAATAATGGATATAAACATATAAAAATAAATTTCAAACATAAGCATTGTTTTACAAAATGGTCTGGGCATCCTCCTAGGCCTAAGCAGTACTTAGGACGTATACCTAGGACTTGGGAGCACCTAGGGGAACATGGGCTACTTACGTGGACCGCGCCAGATCAAAAAGGGGTATAACACTCGCTTAATCATAATGGATGAAGACAACGGACCAAGTCAAAATGGATTGGATAAAAAATCTATGTCCAAATCCATCTTAGGCAAATGATGAGGATAGAATTTTGAATCATTGAAAACAATCCTTCCTCTCGATGCTAAAAACAACTACATGATGCTTAAGAACCCACCTAGGCACATGGAAGCTAGGCACTTGATCCAGCGCCTAGAACTGCCTAGCACTTTCTAAAACATTAAACATATTCCAGGTACATTTTGAGAAGGTCTCCACAGAATAACGGGCAATAATTCTTCCTATTTCCCCCCCTTTTTGAGAGAGAAAGAGGTGCACCTCTCTCTGCACCATTTTCCAGCAGCCGTTGACAAAACACACCAGAGTCTGTCAGTCTGCCTTCATGGGACAAACTAGATTGATGTAATATAAATGCACAAATAAATAAAGTGCATATAAAAAAGAACACAGATATTGCCTTTTCTATTAAAACTCTGTGCTTGAGATATCAAAAACCTTCACAAAGCATGTGGAAATACTAGCACATTTTGTTCCCACACAAAAGCTTGAGCCTTCAGTGGAAATATTGCTGCTGTCATATCCTATCTGTGTTTAACCTGAAAACATATCATCTCTATTTGGTTGGAATAATGGCATAACTGCCAATCATGCTATGCCTTTTAAATAATTGATTGACAAGAGTATGTGTCTCAGCTACTAGTCTTATCTTCTTGTACTATGGTAGCAAAACATAACCTTTTTACAAGCTGTGATATGTGATTTTTTATCTTCTGCACTTGCAAAATTAATGTCTTTAAGGACCCATTGTCTTCAATGGAAAGAGGATGTCTACCACTATGGAAGCCCCAAAGGATAAGCCCCAAAGGATGGGTTTAAAAACCGGAGAAGCAGAAAAACGAAGAAGAGAAGGAAGTTAAAGAGGATGGGGGAAAAACTAACAACGATGACAAGAATTAAGATAGATACAACTAGAATAGAAGAAATGAAAGAACAAAACAAAATACCTTGACAGTTGAAATTCAACTATTTACATTAAAAATTTTCCAAAAAAACTTAAGATAGTCGTTCAGATGCTCGTTGGTATCCGGGATAGGCAACTGACAACTATGGAAATGAAGTGACAGAATGATGAGTTGAGAACCCAAAAGAAATTGAACATTTCCAACATATACAGTGATAGGATTAAATTATTGATAGGGACAGTCATCCAAGTTGGACCCTTTAACAAAAGGGTACACAAGCACTTTGTGGTTCAATCCAGGACAATGTACGCACCTGCTTTAGGTAGCCAACCACACCCATTGAACCACAGAAAGTGTGAGGTGATGACATTGAACTTCACAGTCCTCATGCCTTATCACACAGAAGCCTAAGTGTATGACAGACAGCCCTCCTTCTAACTTCCACAAAAGGAGTCATGATTCAATAGTTATCAGACAAAAGGTAAATGTTCTAATACCACATCGGCAGAGCGAGTGATAGCACATGTTAACCTGAATAGATGTTCAAAATCCATAAGTACAAAGCAATTGATGATACATGTTTCCCTGAATAGATTTTTTATGTGAAGACTGCAATACCATTTATAACATGGTCACTGACATGTCGGATCTGTGAGTATTCAAAAACTTAGCTGAGAAGTGAAGACATGGAATGAAATCCTTCAGGAAGAATGACCAAATTACTGCACACTAAAAATGATGTCCACAAGAAACAATCAATACCTCTGAGTCCTAACTATCTACCATTTTCAACGATCAGTTCGATAAACATGCTGCAGCATATTCTCATGTGCATCGAGAAAATCTTGAAGACATTATTTATACTAAAAACCCAGGAAAAACTTATGCATTTTATCCCTTTGATTTTAGACAAGATATGTATAACAGTGTAGAGGATCAGAACATACTCATAATTGTCAGAATTCATCAGAAGCAATGCCCTGTATATTTTCTCGCCCTCGTCGAGCCGGCCAAGGTTCACAAGTATTGAAGCCATTTGTTCTTTAAATGCCAGTTTGTCAACCTGAAAAGAAATTCACAAGGTTATCTACAGCATAACACATTTACTGATTTACAGCATAAATAATTCAAAAAAGGACAAGTATATCAGTAATAAAATGGTTTCTACTTTAAGAATATGCAGTTGCAGCCACAATAAGATGACAAGAATATGTTCTTCAGATCCAAATGAAGTGTATCATTTTCTGCATTTGCAGTTTATTTCCCATTAAATTTCTACCAACCACTAAATATGGTTTACAACACTTACAATTTTGGCCTCTTTCTTGTACATTTCTTCAAGTGCTCTGTCAAGCAATCCACATTCCTCAAGCAAAGATATCTGCACATAAATTCTTTATAAACAATGGAAGACGGCTTTTTGTACAGCGATCAAAAATTGAATACTATATCAAAGTAAAGCACAAACATCAACGAAAATAAGACTACATGTTCCAAATGTTCGTGAATGAAGTGTCAACCTTCTAATAGAAATAAGGATATCCCACAAATTGAAACTGCAACAACAAACAAAATTATACACCATATTATAAATACATAGTTTAGTATCAGTGCAGCATCAGCAAGGGATGGGCCTAGTCTATTACAGTTCTGATTATGCCTCCAAAGGTCACTCCTATTATCTATGTGAAGTAAGAGCAACATTTTCAGACGCTAAGAGGATAGGATTTATGAAACAGCTGCAGGCCAACAAGTGTACCCCAGAGAAGACATATCATAATTTGGATCCCAACAAGTAAATTGCTGATTTTGTCAGGAGTGGAAATTGAGAACGGACAGAACAACTTTCCACATAATTTTACAATATAGTAATTTGTGCAGGTTGATTCATGGTTTGGTACCAATAGCTTACCAGCTATTTTTTTAAGTAATATATATTCTCACCACACTTTAATTGTTTCTTCGAAACTATAATTAGTATTATTTTGTTTAATCAAATTACTTTCTCAAATGAGCATATTTCTCAAATGAGCATAAAAAGTATTTCTAGCATTTAAAATTGTATTTGACAAGTCAGAAGAGTGTCCTTCTTTGTGTGTGAGCTCATGTATAAAAACCTTTTGAAAAGAATCCTTTCATGTTCAAATTTCACCTAAAAGAAAATATATATGACAAAGGAAGACTTCTAAAAACATTTTTAATGTTGCTGGCATAGATTTAGATCTTTGAGGTTGGAATATATCAGTCTTCAAGATGCCTACACCAATCCAGATTTGAAGTGCAAGTGTTAGGATAAAACATCAACCAAGGAAGCTTAAAAAGTGAATTCCGGTAAGTGTGAACATGAAGCGTTAGGTTCAAGCATAAATCATAGGCATTTCCACAAAGATGTATACCCAGTAGTTCATCTGCTAATAAACAATATGTTACAAAGAAAATTGCACATTACAACTTTGCTAACCAACTTCTTGCTAATGAAAATTAGCATGTGAACGTTTTAAAGGGTATGGATCATTTTGATGGTGTTTTTTGACTAATCTTTTTTTTCGCCGGAAGATTTCACATCTAAAGTAACCTTGCTTGCAATTGCAAGATGCATTAGAAGAATATCACATTTAATAACAATTTTCTTAAATTTAAAAGTTAAAAAAATCTTGATTTCACTCATCAGACTCAAGGTTTTAAATATCGGTTATCGGGGATTTATCGAACGGTCAAAACCCTTATCAGATAGCGAAAATCGGGGATATATCGGGGATAAGTAATATTTATCGGAGTGATATATTGGATGGTGTATATATAATATAATAACCAAAAAAATGTAATCTAATCATGCTTAATGAAATATAAACATACCAAAATGTAAATAATCATGTTTAAAAGAGGCTCGGAGGTGAGCTTCGAGGTCGAGGAGGTGAGCGACATCAACGGAGGTGAGCTCCGAGATCAGCGAGGCAATCGACGTCAGCGGAGTTGAGCTGCGATGTCGGAGAGGCAATCGACGTCAATGGAGTTGAGCTGCGAGGTCAGGGAGGCGAGCGACTTCAGCGAAGGTGAGCTTTGAGGTCGGGGAGGAGAGCAACGTTAGCAGAGGTGAGCTTTGAGGTCGGGGAGGCGAGTGATGTCAGCGGACATGAGCTTCGAGGTCGGGGAGGCGCGTGACGAGGTCAACAAAGTTAGAGGGGAAAAGAGATCTTGGCTCGATGGAGTTCGAAGAGGCTCGGAGGCTCGAAGAACAGCCGTACAGAGAGGGAGAGAGATTCACGAAGGATTAGGGCTGAACTTGAAGTTAGAAACTTCATTTTATTGTCAAAGACGGGTCGGGTTTAAGAACTTACTAAGTAACAGCCCATTACCCAACAATTCAACTCAAAACTCACGCCAATAAAGCCGATATTTTAAGCCTCCCTTATCGGCCGATAAGTGTCTTTATCGCCGATAAACCCATAAAAACGATAACCGATTAAAAATCATACTTATCCTAGCGAAAAGCTCCCAAATCCGATAACTCGGCGATAATATCGAATTATCGGCCGATATTTAAAATCATGATCAGACTATCAGATAAAAGTGGTCTTCCAACTTGATGATACTTCAGTGTCATTATGATTTACCATTTCTATTCTTCCTCAATGTAAGGTCATCAACATGTAGATCCTACACAATTTATCTGGACAACGTACTGCAATGTTGTTGTTATATGACATATGATATATCTTTGATACGTGAAAGATCTTGTAGAATTTTTTTAGCATCAACTCCTGATGGACAAAATATCAACACAACGACCATGGTCTAAGTCTTTTCTAGTTCATATGGAGTATTAGTACCTTCAGAACAATAAGAACAACATAAACTTCTTCATCCTAAATCATTCTCCATTAAGGTCAGTTACCAGCTAACTGTTCTGTTAAATTATAAATACTGCATATAGCTTCTGCTAGAATGTAAATGCATATTGAATATGGTAGACTACTTATCTAGTAAGATGCAAAAGATTTAGAAAAAGAAATTCCTCAATACAGCAAAGTTATAAAGTAACAATTGAGAGGATAGTGCAGCATGTTACCTTGTATAATAGCATTTCTCCATGCTCATATCGCTCACTTTCTGGAGGATAATCATCTTCCAATGTACCTTCATAAGCCTCCAAAATATCTATTGCCTTTGAACAACTACAACATACATGTGCTGGGTAAATAATTGACTACGTTATACCAGAAAAACAAAGATGGAGCCTTTCAGAATGAAAATACTGCCAAGAATTTCTTGAATTTGTGGCATGCAAAAGAAAGTACTCCGAGAAACTGTGAAATATTAGGCAACTACTTATCTTAAGCAGTTGGCACTGGTTTTGCACAAATCACAAATGTAACACATTTTGCCTCACAACCATTCTCACGAGCATATCATTGTAGAATTAACAAGTTCTTTTGCAATTATTGTTTACATACTACTTGATTTATGATGTCTTCTGCTTCTAAGAGAAAACAAAATCTATCTAGAATAAGCATTAATGTATTTCAACATTGTCTCTATCTTTCCAGCATAGTCAACCCAAAAGAATTGGCATAGTCAGAATATTGAATGGGTATATAGCCAGTATATTGTCCCACATCAAAAGATCTTCCTTAAGCTTACACAATGACAGATAAATGTAATCTCTAACACCACCCCAGAGTAGTTAACTATAGACTTTTAGACTCAAGCTTTAGAGATATGCAGTTTTCTATGCCAAACCCTGCGCATATATTCTCCTGACTAGGGCATTTAAAGGTTTAATCCATGTTTGAAAGAGTAAAGAAGGCCTTTCTAGTCTCTGTCTAGCATCCTTACAGATTTTGTGGCAAACCCTTACATGAATTTGTAAAGAGAAGCAGAAGAAAGATTTTCCTACACATTCATTCAGATTTAAGTCATCAAATAAAAGCTTACTTGGAATTCAAGTGATGGGAAACAGCAAAGCCAATCCAATTCATTCGATGATTTGGTTTTAGTGTTAAAAGTTGTTGTCTAGTTTCAACAAATCCTGTCAAATCCCGCATTTGTGCCTGAAATATGGAGTAAAGGAACTTTGAGAGACAAAATAACTGAGATGTGCACAATTTCATTAGCTTTTGACTTGTTGGTTATACTCTCAAGTGAAAAATCCAACAGCACTTGTGAAGAATACAAGCCAAAACTTTATGCAAAGATGAGACAATAGAGAAAGTAAATAATCATTCATTTAATACTGTGCATGTATTTCAAAAGAAAAGTCCTCTGCAATCACAGAGTGCATGAAGAAAGAGCAATCAGAAATTCAATTAATTTATCATTTATCTCAAAAAGGAAACATTCTGTTGCCCAGCGATCATTAACTGCATGAAAACTCAGATATGAAGACTTGTGAAATAAAATGTCGTAGATAAAAAAGCTGATGCATGTTCAATCTATATTTAAAACAACAGAGATAATATGATAGCGAAAACTTGGTTACTCTTCTAGAAAAGCAAGAAAGTGATATGAATCACACCTGCAAAATATTCTATGAAGACATGATTGAACATAAGATAAATTAACTAACTCTGTTAAAAAAAAGACTATAATGACTCATGAGAGAGAGAATTTAGTTTAATAATGTGTTAATGGCAGTATATGATTAGTTATAAATTTGAGAAAAAACTAATAACAAACAAGAAGTAGAAAGATATGACATTGATCAATATACCTGTAATAGTGATAAGTCCCGTAAAATTTCAATGTTGTCCGGATCAATTCTCAAAGCATTTCTGTAGCATTTAATAGCTTCCCTATACTCTCTATCTGACCGGTAGAGAAGGCCATATACATGCCAACATACATGACTTTTAAGGTCATTCTGCACAGGAACAACAGAAATAAATCAAAATACAGTAGGAAAAAGAATGTGTCTTGCTTTTTAAGCTCAAATTGCGCCTCTTGGCTATTTAGCTCATAGTGTGCCTCAATGTTACCACCTTCTCCCTTCTAGGTTCTCTAATAGGCAAAGTTTTGAAAGTTGCTTTCTAATGTGTGAGCTTAAACATTGCATAATTAAACACAAATGCATTGCTGCCCCTAAATGATCATCTATATTTTATGGTGAATTCCCTCTCAACCATGGTTTTCTTTGACCATTGCTGTAGACAAGGCAAAACTGAGTTACGGATTATGAAAAACAGAATAAGTACGAGATCATTCCATGTACATAGCTAACCTTGAGGCCGCGTCGAACCAGTTCATAAGCTTCAGGTTTTCGATCCATACAATTCAATATCAATCCCTTCATCGATAATGTTTCTAATAGCAAGATAACAAAAGCCAACAGCAGACTTAATCAGACAACAGAAGCAATACAATTTAACAGCAAAAAAGAAATGTCACATACAAATTCAACTGGTATAATCAGAGAAATGGGCAGTAACTAATCACTTATAGTTTGATGAATTGTCTAGTCCAAATCTATCTATATTGTGCTAATAAAACAACCGCCATTGGTTGCACATCGCAACAAATAAGAATTCTATCAGAACCCCGCACAGGATAGGGGGATATGTAATTCATGGGTGGTTAGAGAGTGAGACTGGGAAATTTAGCGTTTATCTTTATGGTCAAAACCAACGTACTCCTACCGGATGGTTCTAATAGGATTCTTATTCTATTGCAACACTTGACACTTAATTAGACACGCTTTTTTTTTATCTTCCCCGTTACTAATTATTCTACTCTCTCTCTTCCTGTGTTCTAACATAAATTGTAAACCTTCTACCCTGCCCACACTAATGATTCCTTTACACGTCTTCATGAATACAACGACATTATAGTACTATGACCTACGATTCTACGAATCATACGGGTAAAAAAAAGTAGTCACGTCTAACAAAAGAGAGCCATAAAAAACAGCACTTTCATCTATCGGGATATGCATTAGAGACAAAACAACAGCCATTGCATAAAGCTACGATCTTTGCAAGGCAGGGCAAAACCCCAATCGATTACTCATCTAAAAGTACCTCCATGCTCAGGGAACTTCTTCAATATCGCGTCCGCGGACTTCAATCCCTTCTTATACTGCTTGGTCTCGTAAGATTTCTGTAAAAAAAAAAATCAAAAAAATCAAAAATCAGATATCAGAAAGCCAGAAATCAAGGCACGCGATATACGTAAGAAATTGAAATCAGCGCATCAATCTGATTGAAGAAGAGGAGAGGGAACTTACGACGATGACTTTGAAAAGATTGGCCTCCTTCGATGGGAGATGGTGAGTCCCCGCCTTGTTCGACGCCATTGCGGAAACCCTAGAGAGAGACGGGGGGGAGGAGGGGAGGGGGAGGGGGAGGGGGAGAGATTTTAGAGAGAGGGAAAGGGTTTTAGGGCAAAAAAGAAGAGGGGAGGGGGGGTCTGTATCTCGACTGCGGTAACCCTACCCTCTTTTTTTTCACTTCGCTTTGCGGAGTTTTGCTGACTCTATCTGATGCGATGAAGTATAGGGATGGGGG
>BQKN01001022.1:256292-274328 GCA_022839385.1 Asparagus kiusianus
AGAAAAGGGAGGAAACTTGGGCTACCGATTTCTCTGGCCTCCTCCCCCGTCTCTCTCTCTCTCTCTCCCTATTTCTCCTTCCTCCTCCCGCCTCTTCACCGTTCCCTCCATTGGATTTTGGTGCCGGAAGCGGGAAGCGGATGAGGACCATGTGAAGACAAATTTCCTTGATGTCAGCCACTGACCACGATTTGAATCAGAAAGGCGATGGAGATGAGGAAGAGGAAGGAGATGCAACAACAGTTGTGGGGTCCGCCCTGGAGGAGGAGGATGTTTTGATACATGAGCATTTGGGGGCGGACTACGAGCAGTTGATTTGATTAGTTGAGGTGTTAATTAGTTTGAGTTTAGATACTAATTAAGGTTGCTTTTATAATTAACGCTTAATCTCCTCCTTCCTTGCTTCGAATTCTGGACTCGATGTGGTTTTTTTAGCATTTTGTAGACATTTAATTAGAAAAAGAACACTAGCATTGGTATGTTGCAGTGAATTTTTACAATTATGTTGGTTTTTTGATTCGTAAAGGATCAGTCAGCTAATTTGATTTTTTTCGATTAGATAAGGGTTAATCCGTTGAAGTGTACGTATTTGCAGCCAATCTCATAACTTTCTTGTTCTCCTTAACTCATAAATATGATTTTATTTTAAACTCTCAAGCGGAGCAGATCATAATACAAAAATAACAATTTAGACTGTAGATTTATTAGAGCATATTGACAGATGACATAAGAGATACACATCATTATGTCATAATACTTGGGTAAACATTTAAACTTGCATTTTGTAAGCGAAATCAGTTTATTCTATATGGGTGGTCACAATTATGTTTTCTTTATTTTATATTTTGAAATAAACGCTAAAACAACAAGGGAATATATTCTCTTATAAACTACTTTCTCTTCATTTTAAATTGAACCAAAACTAATAAAAGTGACAAAAAATAATTATTCGATGAAAAGTAACTATTCTCTATATTTTTTGACGAAATAAATAAAAGAAATAAATTTCAATGAAAGCGAAGGAAGCAACACAAAAAGTGAAGCAAGGTCGTTTTTGGAAAATGATGTAAATCAACCAAACAGAACCCCGGGAAGAGAATAGTTGATAGATTTTATCGGATCCACATTGCCATTTCTATCTCTACCCGCTACCGCTCGCGCTAACCCAACCCCTTCCTCTCTCCATTTTTGAAAATCACACCCCCAAAAATCCTCCACTTTTGCCCCCAAAACCTCGGCCCCTTTCTCAAAACTCCTCAAACCCCGAACCCTAAACCGCCGTGAATGGCGATTGAGCTCGCCGGCGAGTCTCAACTCGATCGCCGCCTTAGCTGCTCCTCTTCCCTCCCTCTCCTGCTCCCCAAAACCCTAGGCGCCTCCTCGATCGCCGAGTCCGCCGCTTCCCGGGATCAAGAAGTGGAATCCATCAAGGATTTCTTCAAATCTATGGTAATATTTGAGACAGAGGTGTTGGTATTGTCTTGCATTGTATAATGTACTTTAGGGTTTGCTCGTGCCGTTTGCTTCCGTTCAAGGTAGCAACTGCACCAAACTTAGTTTACTTGGTACCTTTTAAAAAAGAAAAGAAAAGTGTTACCTTTAGTGATTGGACACGTATGTGGAGCTTAGTCTGGAAAAAATTCTAGGGCTAGGTTTTATCTTTATCATCTTCGTTTCTGTTTGGAGTACAATATTTTCTACTACTTATTCTACTCCTTTTAATGGATAATATCCTACATTTGGGCGGTATGAATTTGATGGGAAATGTTGACTATCCTGAGGCTGACTATGAGGGAGTGAATTTAGTGAAACATGCATTGGAATTGATTCTAGGGGTATTAGGAGGTTTCCTTGGTTTCACATTTCCAAATTGGATGTTGATGCTATGTTCTCTATAGGGTTTGCTTGTATTTTCTCCCCTTATTTTAGTATCTGACATTCACTTATGGGGTTTAATTATGAGTTCGGGCTCTATTTTTTTGGTTGTATATTTCTGTTTTAATCAAGGTTTTAAATATCGGCCAACATGTCGGACATGTCGGCCGACATATCGGTTTGAGGGCTTGACCGACACGACATGGACGTTTTTAACTTGTATGTCAGTTTTCAGGGTCAAATCGGAAATATCAGGGTCATCTCGGGCATATTGGGCTATTTTTTAGCTTTGAAAAATCAGCCGATATGGTACTTTTTTTTAAATCTGTATTTTGTTATCGGGTTTGGATTTAGTGATAAATACCCAAACCCGTTTGACCCGTTCTTATGTTTAAGGGTTTCTTATAAACCCGATAGAAAGAATTTATGAACCCAAATCCGTATATTATTTACTTTTTTATATGTTTAGTCTATAGAATTTATAAAGTATGCTTATATTGAATTTATGAATGCTTAGATTACATTTAGGACATGATATTATACATATGCGCACTACCCGATATGACAATCCGATATTTAGTCAATGTCCCCCGATATATCCCCGATTTTCGCTATCCGACATGAATTTCAGCCATCCGACATGAACCCGACATCCGACATTTAAAACCTTGGTTTTAATCAGGGGAATAGGTCTTAGTTTGACGGGTTCATAGAGCTCCATATGTTAGACTAGTAGGTTATATGTAGTCTGCATATGTTAAACTGCGCTGCATATTATCATTTGTAAGTAAGACATATCAAACTAGTTTCTGCAGTAAAACGAACTGTAGGATGTACTGATCTTAGTGCTATTACTAATTTTGAGCTTCTGTTGACGGTAAGTTCATTATTATGACGCATTAGGCTGAATGATGACAATAAGTTCATTGTTGTGATGCGTTAGGCTGAATGATGGTTTGGGTTCTATAAATTTCTGCTTTATGCTATAGTTATATGTAACAGAATTTGGTATGGGGCATAGGCTCTTGTAGTGTCTCGTTTCAGCTTTAGATCCCGAGAAGTCTGTTTATGCTGTCAGGCAATGATGGAAAATTTATAATATTAAAATCTAATGCATTATGCATTACTTAAAATTCTCGTGTAGGTTTTAACCATTGATTTCTTGCAAGGACGGGTTAGATGATAGCATATAGCGATGTCTAAAGTTTACTACTATGGGTTGTTGTCCCTGTTCTGACCTAAATAAATGAGAAATCATATGCAGTGGCACATTCCCACTAACATAATGTTTGCGGTTCTTTACTAAGACCATCCAAACCTTTCTATTGCATGAGTATTTATGTTTCATGTATATTGCTTCATATGCAGAAGCATTAACTAAGCTGCTTCATTTTGTATCAAACCAGGTAGGAAAAGGATCACCACAGCTTGTGCAACAGGCACAAACAATTACCGACAGTTATACAAACATTCAGAGTCTGTATCCTGAAAATGGACCTTTTGCTGCAAATTGCAAGGATTCCCTGGATAGAAGACCAGCACTAGGTCGCAAACGGGCTAGATTCTCTCTGAAGCCTACTCCCAGGTAAAATAGGTCCTATATTATACATATTGTAGACTTGTAGTATTAACTACTTACTATTACCATCCATTTCATTTCATCTATTCATCCTCCTCTGGTTGTGTGTCCGTTTCTGCAATCTCCATGCTATATTCCCGAGCCAGATGTCCTAACCTAGCAACCTGAGAAACAAAAGAATAGAACTAATGGATAATGGATAATGTCCTACTTTTGATTTATTTAAAACTAGCAATTTGCCTTTCCTGATGGACTTAATCGCAATTTTCATTACTCATCCGATGTCTCTATGACATAAATGCATGTTTGTTCTCTGTACACGTGCTCACAGATAGTACATACATAGTCATAATAAAGACCTAGCAAATAGTACAAAGTGCACCAATATCTTAAATATTGTTCTCGTTCTCTATCTCTTCCCATGGGTAATGTCCAAAATAGTGTATGCCATACCTGTACTTCAGTACTCCTTCAGCGAACTGACACGTACCATAAATCCAGTGACTGCAACTTATTCTAGGTCGATTAATGAAATACTTATTTTCAAAATTCAAGCTAAGCCTGTTTTGCATGATTTTCTTCGGATAACTCTCTTCTACCTTGGTAATTTGTGCAAGATATTGATATCATTCGTATCTTGATGAGACAGGAGAAACCATCAATCTTATAACATAGTTTATAGTTGGTTCGAAGCCAGTTGATGATATTTAATGAACTTTAATTGCCATTTGAAGAAGGAAAGTCTGTAGCAAACTTTTAGCACATATTTTTCGTTGATAGTTTTGATTTTTAAGTAGGAAGCATCTTATAGAAGAATACTTTGGCCCCGTTTGGTACGCGAGAATGGGGTGGAATGAAATGCCATTCTCACTTCTCATTCCCTCATACCAAAAAAAACTTGTTTTTAGATGTTGGAATGGCCATTCCCACTTTTTGTGGGAATGAGCATTCCAAGTGAGAAGATAGGGAATGATCATTCCAATTCAAGGGGAGAATCAAATTAGTTAGGTTTTTTTTAATTATACCCATATTAATAATAAGAATAAAAATCATGACTTTTGACTACGTATTCTCATTTTCTCTCAGCTACTAATTATATTCGAACAATAGGAATCTTTTGCGGGGTAGGGATTAAAACTAGTGATACATATTTCAGTAGCATATTAAAACTAGCGGTACATATTTCATTAACCTATTATATCACAATTGCTCAATATAGAAGCAACACAATTTAATATAAAAACAGATACAACTGAAACTATATATTATTTGCCGATTGAAATTCTTTCATGTTAATATTTTTTTGGTCAATCAAATTTTTTTGTTTATTCACCAATGTTTAAAGTCTGTTATTTTCACCAGCATATTATATTCTTTTTGAACTTTTGCTATTGTTTTCCCATCATAGAGAACTATATGTACCCATTGATTGTGGTTCATGCACAACAATAAATCTAACTTTTGATTGAAAAATATTTGACTCAATATTTATGAAAAGAGGAAACTCTCGCTGAGAAATTTGCCAAAATATTAAAATTATCAAAACCATATCATGTCTAGACTATATATAGAGGTATAAGGGCATTATTATAACACATACCTAGATTAATATAACATATGCAGAAATAGTGAGAATTGTTTAAAAAATATAAACGAAACATACACCTGATCGATAACATGCACATTAGTATAACACATACCTAGATTAATATAACATATGCATAAATAAATTTTTTAGTTATTATCATTAATGTTTATTTTTATCTTATTAAAATCTATGTTGTTATAAGGGCATTATTAGAAAATGAGATTCCATTCTCATTTGTGAACTAGTGATACCAAACATGGGAATAAGAATTAGATTTTCATTCTAGCTTCATTCTACAAACGCACCCTAACAAGAGAATGAGAATGACCATTCCATTCTCATATACATTCCATTCCATTCCTTCTTCCATTCCATTCTCACTTGACTTCATTCCCACGTACCAAACGAGGCGTTTATGCCTCTTGTAGAAAAAATAGTTTATGCAAGATATATTGTAGAAGAATAGTTTATGCATGTTCAAGTAGGAAGCATCCTATAGAAGAATAGTTTACACAAGATATCTCTTGACCTACGTTACTCGGACACGGCGGTTTGACCGCCGTACCGGCATCGATACGACCCGACACTGATCCGGGTACGAAATACGGGTCGGATATGGTGGTTGGCACTCGGATACGGTGGGGCTGCGGCTGCTCATCGTCGATGAAGGAGGCTGCGGTGGGGCTGCAGCTGCTCGCTGTCGACGAAGGAGGGGGGAGGAGATGGCTCCTCATCGTCGATGGAGGAGGCAGAGGTGGCTTCGACGAGTTTGAGCTTCGACGAGGAACAGAACGAAGGTTGAAGACGAGCTCGGAGGTTGAAGACGAAGCTCGGAGGTTGAAGACGAAGCTTCGATTGTTCGACAGAGGTTGAAGACGAGCTCGGAGGTTGAAGACGAGATCGAAGATGAGGATCCGAGAGGTTTCGACGAGGAACAGAACGGGTTGATGGAAATTTCGTGGCGGCGTCGGGTGAGTGAGAATTAGGGTTACGTAGTTTACTTTAGTTTGGGTTTTGGGTTTGAGTTTTGGGTTTGGGATTTTGGGTTTGGGCTTTGGGTTTGGGATTTTGGGTTTGGGCTTTGGGTTTGTGTTTTTGGGTTTGGATTTTTGGGTTTGGGTTTGGGTTTTACAATAAATATTTGAAGCAAGTAAAAGTGTATACAGGATAGAGGAATGGAATTTAATTAGTTGTACTTCATTAAATAAATTAAACTATTATTAAAAGTGTATCCCCGTACCCGTATCGAAATTTAGGACGGTGTCCCCGTATCCAAATTTTTTAGAATTTTCGTATCGGACACTCGGATCCGCACCCGTATTGGATACTCGTACCCGAGTCCAGGTAACGTAGCTCTTGACTAGACAAAAGCAACCTATGTATTTGGTGGAATTAGTGCTATCTGGCATGTTTTTAACAGTTCTGTTGATCATTGGTTAGACTGAGGTAGGTCTTGAGACAAAATAGTTGTACGTGCACTCTGCTTACAGGAACAAATTTTCCGTTAAATTATACTATTATTATTTGCTTCTTTTATTTGTGATAAATACCTTCAATTCTAATTGTTGTTGTCTTTTGGCAGCCATTCTTTGCCTGTTATAGACTATAGTGCGAGCATCGATCATATTGATGATCCAGAGGAGTACTTCTCAGCCTTTGAACAGCTTGAAAGTAATCTTCTGTCTTCGAACCTGATCTCTTTATTGTAATGATAGGCTGCTGTGTGAGAATAAGGAGAATATTCGTATCATCGACCTCTAATTTGATTGATGTACAGATGCTGAGAAGGAGTTGAAGAAACTAAGGGGCGAGGACTTTAACGATTCAGTGCAGCCTCATGAGTGCACAACCATTCGTAAACGACGTCCTGGACTTCTAGGGTATGCAATATTTTGGTTGTGTTTGAATGCCTGTATTCTGTAATTGTTTATTTTGGATTTTCTAGTTTCAGGGTTTGAAGAACCATGTTCTTATTTTATTTTGGGCGTTGCCTATTAAAAGTGTAATTGCAAACAAATAGTTCTTTTTTCCTTCTAGAATTGGAGTTCACTTGTGGAATGTGTGAATTCTAATACAATGATTTTGTGAAAGACGTTGCATTTATTACATAGTTTATAATTATTGAGAATCTGAATACCTAGAACTAAATCACAAAATTTGAAGTTTGAAGAAGCAAGGACCTCAACCTTAAGTAATTAAATGTCATTAATTCAATCTGCAACTTTGTGGCTTGAAATCAAATGTCACGAATTCCAGAAGAACCTAGTTTTCCAATTCTTTTCACTACATGGACATGTATGTATATATATGCATATGCTTGTTTAAATGCCAAAATTCTTGAATTAACATGACCCAAATTAATATAATAAAAAACCTTTCTAAGGGCCTATAATCATTACTGGACTTTGCTTCTTTCCTTTTCTCTTCTTGGCCAGAGGAAAATGACTTGATGACATTTTTCCTCATCATGGTTTTAAATGTCGTCCGACATGTCGGATCAGAGGCTAGAGCGACACAAATATGGTCATTTCAAGTCGGATATCGTTTTCGAGGTCCATGTTGGACATGTTGGGGGATATTGCGGACATATTGGCTGATTTTCAGCCTTGAAAAATCAAAAATCAGCTGATTTTTTATTTTTTATTTTTTATTTTTTATAAGTTGATAAGTATTGAAGTTTGGGTTTAGTACTCAAAAGCCAAACCTGATTAATTCTTTTTTTAGCCTTTTGTTCTCGTAGTAACCTGATAGCATATATACAAATTAGGGCAAAGAAAAAAATATCGCTCCCTTTTCCGCCGTGATCTCCTCTCGTTCGTCCCGAAATTGAGAATTCATTAAAGCGTAGTGTAAACAATAAGTTTGAACCGTAGTTTGAAATCAATTCAAAGTCTTAACACTTTATATCAATTTTATGCAAGACACTTTACTGTATGTTAATTTTATGCAAGATACTTCGAAAGTTCTAGTTTGACAATGTGTATTTTATATATTTGTTGGCATAATATTCTAATGTTTCCCTTCAAGAAATGAAAAACAACTCCTGTCTTGATGATGAATACTCAACTCAAGTAGGATAAGCTATAACAAGACAAGTGTATTCTATCTTGGTGATCAAAATTGAGTAGAAATTCATCTGATATGGCAATCCGATATTTAGTATATGTCCCCTGATTTTCGCTATCCAACATGAATTTAAGCTGTCCGACATGAACCTGACATCCGACATTTAAAACATTGCTCCTCTTAGCATGGGTCGGATATTATCTTGTCAAGGAACCCAGATTATTTAGATAAATTTCTATTTCTACTGTTGCATATAAAGAAAAGAAAGGAGAAAGGAATGGTAAATGCATTTTTTTTCTTTTTTGTACCTTTGTCTTTGATAATCTATAAATAAAATTTCAGTTACCTGTTATGTATTAGTTGAGTTGAAGGAAAAGATTGTAGGGCAGCATGTTAGAATTTCCTTATAGCGTTGTCATGAATGGTATTGCCAAGACGGTCAAGAGAATATAATCCCTCCCGACCTAAACACGTGTATCAACCTAGAAACATTCGATGTTGCTTACTGCATGGTCAGATCCTTCGATGATCACCATATTAACTTCAAGTAAACTACTGACATGAAATAAGTTATTTTGTTGATGTATATCTCAATAGATTTGGTTTGTAATCGTAGGACTGTGCACAATCAGCCAAAAATTACATGTAGCCTGTATAATATTTGCCAAAAGGATTGGATAATACATGATAAAATTGGTCTGCTGACGGATCTGTAGACTATTTTATCATTTTGGTTGATCGGTAAATCTGCAATCTGTAACATGCCATCAGAGCAATGCCTTTGGAATACCAACATGCCTGACAAAAGTATTAAAATTCGTAGATTAGCTAAATTTCTGTGATCCAAGTCTCCAAATGTCTCATTTGTTAAACAGATCAGATGAGCTATGAGGAGCATGTTGATCAATTTTCTTTCATGATTTCAGGAAGACAGCTAGTTATAAGCATCATACTTCAGCTATTGTGGAGTCTGCTGAGGCCTTGGTAGAATCTCAAGAAGAGAATATTGATAGAAAAATACCCAATACCTCAGTTTCTTCAGTTGGTACAGGAGCATCCAAATTATTCCATCAGAGACCGGCAGACGAAGCCGGCACTTTAAAAGCTAAGAAAATGAATGGCGAAATCCAAGATGCTACTGAAAAAGAAGGTCCTCTAAGCTTTTGTCTTTATGCTATTGATTCTATTATTTTGGTTCTTGTTAGATGATAATTTCCTTTTTGCAGGGTCTGTGGTTGAAACGAAGAAAAATGTTGGTTATCTTTTGGGAAAACTCTTGTCTTCATTTAAAGATTTTGATGAAAACGAAGGCAAAATTTTTCTACAAGAAAATTTGCAGATGAAATCAATTGATACAGGCAAGATAACCCTTCCTGACCTGGGAAGTATTCAACTAAGTCAGAGCAGTGCATCAAAAAATAGAACAGCACAATGCAAGTTGCAGGGCTCTCAGATTTCACCATCCCTAACAAAGGTTCCGCTAAAAGCAATATCTGCTTTTCAAAGACGCGTATCACTGAAAGATCCACTGAAAGATATATATTCTACTTTCCCTAGTGATGATGCACCGTCCTCTGGAGATTGCTATCTCCAAAGAAGCATCGGCAGAAAATCTCTTTCACGTGGGGATGATGCTTCTTCTCCAATGGTGGAACAAGGTACCAGGTTGGATTTTGACGAAAGATGTTCACCTACTGTTGGAACAAATAGTTTGATGGGCAACAATATCATATTACAAGAAAAGCTTACGAAGCATCCTCATCCTTCTTCTGAAATAAATTCAAATTCTGACTCCAATGGAGTTCTTAACGGCAAAGGCAATATATCTGATGGATTTTGTGGTGGTTTGCAAGAGGCAAGTACTTCTCTTGCTCTCTGAGCACAAAAACTTAGTTGACCAGAATTTAATTTTGTTGTTTTGACCCATGTTTAGGGAAATGATGTACAACTGGATACTGTCATAAATGATCAGCCAAATGCCTGGGTTGAAGAAAACGCACATTGCGACTCTAATGTAGGTGATGGAGATACAGGTTTTTCAGGTGGTTTGGAAGTCAGTGTGCAAGTGGAGGCAAGTGCTTCTGATGGTTTATGATCCCAACCAGCATTGTATTGAATTTGTGATTTTGATATTGTGGTTTATGTTTTCAGGGTGACAATATGCAAGAAAATATCTCAATGACATATCAGTCAGATGCCGTTGTCGAAGTTCTGACTTCAACTTGTGTCAATCAAGCTACAACAGAGAGGTTGGCAAGCTCACCTAGCAGAAACACGGGTGGAAGTTTAAGTAGTGTGACCAATGTCTCTGAATTTCATGATATATCACGTGCAAAGGCTAGTTTCTTCACACGATTACAAATTTGGTAGTTTCCTTATAATTTTGAAAGGGAAAAAAGTTTAATGTCTCCTTTTTATGTGGCAAGTTTCAGGTTGATGCTGCAATCTGTGAAACAGTGTCAGATGCTGGAATTTCCAGAGGTAAATGTTCCAACACTCTTTTAGGCTAAGTTTCCAGCTTTGCATATATTACAGCATATACTATATAATCTTTTATGTCCGGATCGAATTAAAACGGGCCCTAGTAAATTGTAGGTTCGGTATGCATCAGAAAATCTTTTGATCCAATATAGGCATACATTCTATTTCTTTTATGTTGTCAAGTGATTTTGACTTTTGACAAGGATTAAGACCTCTTTCATTCACTAGCGCACATATCTCTAATCAATTTCTAGTATTTGTCCTCTTCCTCCTTTGACTAAAATCATATTGTTCATGGTCAAGAACACTGTCATACTGCAAGATATACATGGGCTGTACGACATTGTGACTTCACAAATCTTAATCCCATACTCATGTTTAAGATACATTGTATACATGTGTTTGGTCTGTGCACATACATAGACATGCATACATTCATGGAAAACGGCCATGCCACGTCTATTTAGGTTTCCTTAGTCCTTGTTGTTTCATACACTCTGAATCCAATCATTCTGCATAATTAGGACATGGTTTTGCTCCATTTGCATCGCTCACTGTATCAACCAAATTTCGTTTATTTATCCTTGCTGAAGCTTTATTAGCTAGATTCTTTTTATCAAGAATCATAAAACTAGAAGCTACACATAATCATTGTCAATTATACTTGTGAAATGTCAGGATACTCCTTTGGTTGACTCCTGTTTACATATTCGTAACAGCTCTCCTTAACATGTTAAATGTTTGTCTTCCTTTTCCCTTAAAAACGGCCTTGCTATTTTCATATTCCTAGTGTATTCTAATCAAGTAGCAATCAGTTTAGTAGGCATTTGCCTTGATCCTAGGTTGCAAGTAATAGACATCACTTAGTATATTTTGGATTCTGCATGTCATGATGGTTACGTTCACGACTCTTATGTTCATGACTCTATGTTCACGACTCTTTTATATTATGAGTTCTAATGTTCATCCTTCTACTTTGGACAGCTGGCACATCTCCAGAAGCAAATGTTCCTACAGATCGAAATTTGGAAAAAATACACTCAGCACCAGAACAAAATCATGAGGTTTGCTGCACTCCATCTTATTTAATTTTGCTGTGTCTAGCCATCAGAGTTAGAAGATTTTATCCTTGTGTATGTATTCTCTTTTAAATATCAAACAATATATCTAATATAACATAATGACTGACATCTTGTTTCTAAGCATAGGAGACATTCCATGCATGTAGGTGTAGTCTATATTGTTTTTGGTTTTGGGCAATGTTGGCAGCAAGGCATCTTCGACCTAACTTATTGCCAAACATACTGCCTGGCATGGCATTCACACCAGGATCATAGTAGTCTTATTGTTGTTTACTCATTTGTTTATTTATTTATTAGTTGCAATATGTTGTGTGTGGAGCAAGAGATGGCAATAGACAAAAATATATATCTCTCGTCTACTGTGGTATCAGTTGTTTACTTCATATTTCGATGTCCGCAAACGTGCACTATTTGACATGAATTTCTCTAGTGGCCATGGCAATGAACTGATACTTAGAATCTTGCCTAATACATGATTGATGTGGCCGTGGACCAATGAGACACTAATATTTTGAACCATGGTGGCTATACATGATTGTGTTTATGTAGGCCACATGAAAAATTCGTCACCTTATGTAATGCTTGCATGCATACAAAAATGTAGGTTTAGATGGAGGAGATTATAATGTATAACATAAAAATGAACATGCCAGAAGATATATCGGTGTATACATTTGTGTTTTTGGGGGTGTGGGGGGGGGGTGGGGGGGGGGGGGTTGGTGGTGGTGGTGGTTTGGTTTGGAAGGAAACAAGACACTTAGGTGTATGTTTGCACAAACATGTTATAATTGGGAGTGAAAATGGGGGAGGGGGTGAGAGGTCCTCTACTTTTCATTTTATACATATTGACATAGGCGAGACTTCATGTTTTCTATCCATGTGGTTCCTTTTTTTGCTTCTTTGTTTTTTGGGTTAGTTGGCTGTAGCCCGGCAGAAGAGAGATCTGAAGATTCTGAACCCCAGACCTATTACACACTGCAAAGAGTCATGCCTTTGTTTTAACCTTTTACTTTAATCCAATGGGGGGGGGGGGGAATCTTGAATGAATTCCTTCACAAAGCCTCCCAATTTGTGGATAGCTTCCCATATCCATTGTTTCATTGAAAAATCAAGGACTTGTCGGACTGAAATGTCTCTTAAAGATTGTTAAGGCTTTGATGGTTATACGGGTTCTCTTCAAGCTTCATCTCTTGTCCTACTTTAGTGAGCCTTTCTGCAATGGCTGTAGTTCATTAACATTAAATGATTCCTCATTTGGAGAAGGTATGGTGAAATAGTTTGGCATCTCTTCTTGGAGTCTCATTCTTCCTAATATAGTATACACATGAACAATATTTTTGTCTTTTCTTTTTCCTATTATTTTCTCTCCTCCAATATTTTTGTCTTTTTCTTTTTCTTTTTCTTTTCCTAATATAGTATATGCATGTACAATATTTTTGTCTATTCTTGGAGTCTCATTCTAAAGAGACAAAGTTCAAGTGCCCTAGGATACATAAACTATTTACTCCACCTTTTTTTCACAGGTAAATGTAAGAGGGTGTCATATCTGGAGGTTGCAGGTCTCTATGAACAACTTAAACAGATACGTGTCTCAAATTTGGATCTTGTGCCAATGCATCATGGCATTAAGATTATATATGCTTCTATTCTTCCACCGAGAGGATTATTACGCTGATCTTTCGTGGCTCCCAACTTGTGAAAAATATATAACCTCTACAAACCTAGCAGTTTTCTTATGTCTCGTCATATTTGGCCATTTCTCGCATTATGTCTTGACAGATTATTCATTTTTTGATCCAATCTGTATGTAGGTGGCCAATGGATGTTTGGTGAAGACCAACAATGAAATGTTTGAAAATAGTGTTTTACAAGACTAGAGCTAAAGATTTTTTAAAATTTTTTCTTTCCATGTTAAAAACGTAGACTAACTACCACTTTCATCTCTAGGTTGGCTTAGACCTAAGGCCTAGTTGTTATGGGATTCACTGAATCTTGTAATATTCTCTGTTGTTTTATGACCATGCTTAAGTAAATACCACATAACTATATTGTTTTTGAAGTCATATTATTCTTTTTCGTAGGAACATCAAACAGTAGGTGGACAAGCTTTAAAGGAAGGAAGGAAACGAAGAGCACCAATGCGGACAAGTAGTAAGAGAGATGCTATTTCAAGGAGGCAAAGTCTTAAAGGTATTCCGATCACTGTGCCTTGAACTTTTTTTTTTGACTGACTCAGTCCTGAAGTAGCACACTCTTCTCACATAACTAAGTTTCTTTTTTGTATTTTCAGGTGCAGGTACACTATGGGAAAATGGTAGAAGGAAAAGCTCCAGACGCAGATTTAGACCTTTGGAGCATTGGCGAGGGGAGAGACTCTTATATGGACGCATCCATGAAAGTGAGTGTCAGTCATTGCATCCATCAAATGCAAGTTAATCTATAGCGGACATATACCATGTGCAAGTTGACATTCATGTGTTTGTAACTTTAATTAAAGGGGTATAAATAAAAATAAATTTTTTGATTATTCAAATAATTTAGGGAGTAAATATGAAAATTGGTTTTCATTGATAGTTAAAATGACTTGGCACCTATAAATACTTACGTGTTTCATTAAGTTACATGCATTATCAAATGATTATTTCTTTACTATTCAGATGTACCTGTCAAGTTTGGACATACTACTTTCCATTAATAAGTCATTATATTAGATATAATGCTTCTATCAGAAAGAAGTGCTTCAGTACTATTTGATCAGACATGTAGTAGTTGATTCCTGAGTATTGGTCCAATCGTGGGGAATCGAGGCTTCAAATCCCATTAGAGTAGTTGTACGGACGAGTATTTCTAGGATCTTGTATGACAAATGGGCATCAAATTTTCCGAAGATTTTGAATTGCCATTGCTGCCATTATATTGTGATGGTCATTACAAGAGAATAACACAGGTAATTGCTTTAATTCTCAAGAGATATATTGCAATGTGATATCAGCCATTGCTGCCATTATTTTATGGCCATTATGAGGTAGTAACATGTAAGTAGCTGTTATTTTATTGAAGAGATATAATACAATGTAATATCAGAGACTTTCTTATTAGAGTACATGGAAGCTAATGCACTGCCAGATTGAGAGTGCAACAGGCCATGGTATGAAGTTTGAAAAAGCTTTATTGCTCACTTATCGCATTACCGATCTATTATTTGTCTTTAGACTTGTAATCAAGATCCATCTGATGTATGTAAACTTTCATTCTAATTGCTATCCTTCCCTCAAAACCTGTCAATTATTTTTCCTGACATGTTTTAAGTTTCACTTGATAAAGGCTGAACTTTATGGATAACAACAATAAAATGTGATCCTGAATTTGGGGTCAGCTACATGAATCATATTCTTCTGCTAAAGTTAACTATTGTCATATCCTTCATAATTGTTCCAGACAAGTTTTTCATTGAGTAGATTCTTACTCATTTTATCCTCTCTTATTAAAGAGCGATCTTGATGATTCTTTTTTAAATATGTCTATGACAGGCCTATCTACAGTCATCGGAGTGAAGTATGCGTCTCCAGGGAAAGAGACTTTCAAGGTGGAATCCTATGTTTCCGATGAATATGCAGATCTTGTGGCTAAAGTAGCTCGGTGTTAACCTTGCATGTTGCTGCTCCTGTACAAGTTTCTTATTAACGCAGATTTGAGTTATATTTTGCTAATCCTGAGGATTGTTCGGTTGTTTTCTCCTCAGTCCTTCATCTTGGCTCCAGTTTGCTCGAGTTGAATGACTGTTGCACGGAAATATGGTGTTAGGCTTCATGCTATATATGCAGCAGTGAACATGTATTTATCTAGTTATTAACGGCAATATATTAATCTTGTAGTTTTGATTATTATAACGTTTTTTTAGGGGCAAACGTTGTTGGCTGTTGACTAGAGGTTAAGAGCTGTAGATTTTGTACGGTGGGGGTCTGCAAAGTGTGTCACAATTAGCTTTGTTTATACAGGAGGAAGAGATATGAGCCCTTGATCAAATTCGTGCCAAATAAGTGTTGGGAGAGGTCTAATGCTCTGCAAATTGTAATTGTAATTTTAATTTTCGTTTGTTTGTTTGTGATTTTAGGCGTAATCTGTTGCTAAACTTCAAATTTACTTATCCTTTCAGTCCCAAAATAAGGGCTTGCCGGCATGAGAAGAAAGTACTTCGAACAATATTAATTTGAAGAGCGCGAGTGTTTTATTCAAAACTATCGTGAACCTTTTTTTATTAAAAAAAGGTTACATATCATAAAACCCCCTTAGCTTTGGATGATTGTCAAAAAAACCCCCTTAACTTTTAATATATTAGAAAACCCCCGTAAGTTTAGGGGTTATTAGAAAATTTATTTTAACTGAGATTTTATTAGAATGCCCCCCTTAAATTAGGGGCTTTTTTTTGGATAAGATCTTAAAGTTAAAGAGCATTTTTTTTGATAAAATTTGAAAGCTAGAGGGGAGTTTAGTAATGGTCCTAAATTGAAAGGGTGTTTTTTGGCATTTTAGAAGTTAAGAGGGCTTTACGACAATCGTTTAAAGTGAAGGGTGTTTTCTGATATTTACCCTTAAAATAAACAGTCATCAGAGAATTGTCATATAATAAGAAAATTGTTTTTAAAATACCGAAAATCTTTAATTAACGTGACCAAATTAATATAATAAGAAACCTTTCCTATGACTTACCGTGACCACTGGGCTTTGCTTTATCCCGTTCCTCTTCTTGGCAAGAGGAAAAGCTTGATTGCATCTCACTCTTAGGCTTAGTTTTGGTTGGAGGGAAGTAGAGTAAGATAAGGCGATAAAATTAATAATCTTCTTTGATACTGAGTTTTTAGAGGGTAAAATGGAGTAAAGTAAGGTAAAGAGAGAGAAAATAACCATAAAAAATCATATTCATTTTTGCACCTCATTAAACCTTATTTTATCTTATCATTCCTCCTTGTATCTCCTACCAAAGCAAGTCTTAGTAGGGATTAGTTGTCATCCTGTTAAGGAATAATCTGATGATGGAAATGGAGAATAACGATTAGAGAAAGCCCAACCAATGTATAACAGGGAAAGCCCAACATACATGTGGAGTAGGGGTGGCGTGGGTCAGACCAATTCAGACCCGTGACCCGACCCGTCAGGTTCAAGGCCGACCCAGGTCTGATCCGGGACCGTCCGGATCAAAGTGGGCCAAACCTATTTCTTTGATCTCAGGTCTGGGATTGGATTTGGCCCGGCCCACCACCCACCTAGGGGTGAGCCGGGTCGTGCTCGACCCACGGGTCATGCTTTTTTATTTTCAATTTATAAACTATATTAACTTTATATTTATATCTATTAAATTATATTTAAATTTTTTTTATTTTACTCTTTATTTAAGATAACACACATACACAAACACTGACACACATTGTACAAAGATCGCAAACACAAAAATATACGTGGTTTAGACTTCGATGGAAGACCTATTATGTCCACAGGAAGTTAATAACTTTCCTTAGTTTAAATTTAAATTGTAATATAAGAGGAAAAAAGGAAAAAATGTTAACCATTAATATTTAAGGAGCCGAATTCCTCTAAGTTATATTCGTTGAATTCTTCAAGGAAAGGTCTTACTTGCTGTCCTTATGACTATTCTTCTGCATTGAGCCAGTCTTTTAAGCACACACATCTCTATGTGTGTTGCTGTAAGTTGTGTTCTCCATTCAGAAACAACTCTCCCGCCTGCTGAAAATGCACTTTCTGATGCGACCGTGGAAGGAGGGGGAATTAATATATCTCTAGCCACCGTAGATAGAATATGTTGTGGGCTTCTTTCTTCCAATATTCAAGTTCATTAAAAGACTCCCATTGACTTTCTTTAATTGCAGGTAGTATTATGCTTTCTTGATACATCCAGACTTCAGTCAAATCTACATTTGAGACTTGTTTTTGTTTTGATTTTCTCACCATTTTCTTCATCCATTTTGGCATCAAAGTAGAACTACTATTGGATGAGCTTGACGTGCGTCCTTCTTCTGAAACCTATGATGGACACATAACATCTCTATACAAAGAGTATAATTTATCTAGAGTTTTCTTAATCTCTTTTATAATATCTGCTATATCATGCCCATAACCCATATTTAGAGATCTGGGTGGTAGCGGCCCACATGATTGTTCCCCATTCCATTGGAGAAAGTGAAATATTGTGTCTAGAAGTAGAGTCTAGAGAAGCATTACTTGTGGTCACTCCATGATATGTAAAGGGAACGATACCGGTGGGATCAATAATATAGCCGACAAGAGCAGAAGGGTAATAAGTGTTGGCCTTCTTATTTTGATGATGTTTAACAAACAATTTATTACTA
>BQKN01001022.1:279949-294258 GCA_022839385.1 Asparagus kiusianus
TTATCATCAAAATACAAGAGATATTGTAACATCAACCATGTTCCCAACAGTCCTACAAAGAAAGTTTCCTTTATTGATCAAATGTCATTTTTGGGCTTAAAAACTTTGATTTATGATTTCTTTTGGTTGATTTGTTTTCACTTGAAAACTTTTTGCATGATTTTCATGTTTTCTTTCTTTTGATTTCATAAATCTACTTTTATATACATGAGTTTTATGTTCTTTGATATGAGACACTATTTTTATTTTGACATATTTATATGTGTTCTCATTGTCTTTTTGTATGTGAGTGGTGTTTAGCATATTTTTCATTTATGCTTGCTCACATATTTGCCATGATCTTCGTTTCATATATTCTATATGGCATTTTGATAGGAGGAGCAATCCCTATACTTGTTTTATACTCACCCATGCATATTGATAGGGGGAGCTTTCGCTCTCTTCATTCTTTGTTTTCTCCTTTTTGATGTTGTCAAAGGGGGAGAAATATTGTGAGTATATCTTCTTTTATTTATATGCATGATAATTATAATTTGTATATTCATTTCTTTTCATGCATATATCCCTTTTCGTAAATTGTTTGTCATCATTAAAAAGGGGGAGATTGTTGGCCTTCTTGTTTTGATGATGATTTAACAAACAATTTACATCTAATATTATTTGTCTAGTGTTTGTATTTTGTACTATTCTAGGCAAACAATATGTTGGAGGATGGATGAAATTGTATATTCACGATCATATCCAATGGAAGTTGGCGGAATTGTGGAATGAAGCAACGTTATTCAAAGTTAAAGATTCAAGTTCAAGCTTCATTCGCAAGATTACCAAGAAGAGCTTATTGAAGATCAAGATCAAAGCTTGGGTAACTTAGTTTAGGTTTTATATTATGTCCGTTAGTACTTTAAGCTCAATCAATATACACACATACACGTTTTGGTTTTGTATATATATAGTTATATATATACATATATGTTTTGCTTTAATTTCATAAATATGAAACAAAAATATATTCATATATTTCATATTCTATTGTATTTATGAAAATACTATATTCATTGTTTATAGACTTCATAACAATAGTTTACATCTTTCTTCAAGTCTATAAAATCTTTTTGTAAAGTTTCAAAACATGGTTTAGCCAAAATGTCAAAATTCACATGTTTACATTTTTATGTTTTGGACTATTTTGTAAAATGATGATATTTTTTATTTGGGAAGTCCTTTTTGGAAACCAGTCTTTGTAGCATGTTTATTATCATGTCTACAATCATTTTTCAAAGTTTTATATTTTTAGAATTTATTTGATATTTTTAAACAGGGTTTTAAGGTCACAAAAACTATTTTCAAAACCTGTATTTTTAATATATCAGTTCTCAATCGACCGTCACGGTCAACCGCGCCTGGTTCTTTTCCTGAGTGGGCAGCAACAACTTTCACGGTCGATCGTGACGGTCGACCGTCAGCCTGTAAGTTCCCACGGTTGACCGTAGCTTTCTCTGGATATTTTCTCAGTTTTGATTTTGCCTCGCGGTCGACCGCGAGTTTCCCACGGTCGATCGCCGCACTATCTTTTCATTCCCAACGGCTATTTTCCTGCCGTTGTTTGGGGCTTTTTGGTCTTTTGTTTGGCTGAAGCTTTAGGAGGCTATAAATACCCCCATTGATCTCAGTTCTGAACTAACTAATGAGAGTATTTTAAACAAGTTTTAAACAAGGGTTTAAGTGTGTTTTAATGTTTGTTTTGTTTGTTTAAAAGAGATTTTGTTTGGGAAATTGTTTTACAAGTGGAGAAGATCATCTACATTATTTGAGCTTCATTTTAATCCACCTCTCCATCTTGTTTTTCAGAGAAGAATTTCTAAACTCTATTTCTACCTATTTATTGTTTTGTTCATAATTTCTATATGCTAGATTTTAATTGAGTTTAGTTGAATTGATTCACTCATTGTTTTCACACACCATTGAGCTTATTGTATTTGCATACATTGTATAATTAGGTTGTAGAGAGTTGTAACAATTGAGAGTGAGCTACATTGAGTTCTCATCTATTGAGAAGAACATATTTGTTATTACATTGAGAGTGTTGTAAGGGTTTTAGTGAGCTAAAAAACCGAGTGTGTTGTTGTGAAGTTTTCGGTGAACTAGAAAACCGAGTGTGAGGAGTAAACGTTGATTGGTGAGCGTTGAAAACCGACATTGTGAGTGATTGTGAACGTTGATCGGTGAACGTTGAAAACCGACATTGTGAGGTGTAAACGTTATTCGGGTGAGCGTAGAAAACCCGGTTGTGATAGTGGATTTCTTCCCGGGAGTGGGGAGCGGAGACGTAGGACGGAAGGTCCGAACTCCGTGATCATTTGAGTGTGTTTGAGTTTGTCATTGGCGTATTTGCTTTTGCATTTATCTTATATCGCCAATTGTGCATTGCTCATTTATTTCATCCACTATCTTGTTTATGTTTATTTCACCATTGTGTTAGTTTATATATCCTTACATATATTTTTATCATATAGGATATATCTCATTGTTCATATTGCTTATCCTAGCTTATATATCTTGTTGTATTTTATACTTACTAGGATAACTTATTAATTAATTTTAATTGACCTAAAATCAGATTAGATTAGCATAAGACCCTAATCATCCCCCCTCTAGGGTCTAACAAGAAGAGTATTGTGAAGAAGATGAGTAGGGATCCATCTGATTTTTTTCTACAAAAACTTTAGCAGAGAGTGTATAGGAGATATTTTGTAATTAGAATGAGAAATATTGATAGAAGTTATGAGATATGTGGGTGAAATGTGTCCTATTTATAGCAGAGGGAAGATATTCCTTAGACCCATCTTTATTTTAAAAAATAAAAATAAAATAAAAAGAGAGTTATTAGCTCTCTCTTTTTAGCAGTCAGCAACAGTGCTATTACTGACTGCTCAAAAGAGAGAGCCATTGGTTCTCTCTTTTTAGCCGTGACAGGCTAAAAAGATGTTGTTTTTAGCCTGCAAAGATTTAACCTACGAAAGCTAAAAATGTCATCTTTTTAGCATGCTAATCCTCTTTTAGCCTGCTAAAAAGAGAATCCTTTTAGCCTGATCTTTTTAGCAGGCTAAGATCTTTTTAGTAAGCTAAAAAGAATTTTAGCAGGCTACAAAGAGTGCCTGTGACCTTGTCTCAGTGTCTCTCTCTATTTAAAAAAAAGGGCCAGAAAGAGAGAGAGAGAGAGAGAAAGAGAGAGAGAGAGAGAGCATGTCTTTAGGAAAAAAAGACCCAATCTGACTTGCTACCAGCAGGCTAGACTGGGCTAGAAAATTAAATTGTGGCCAGCAGGCCAATGGTTAGCAACACCGCAGTAGACTGCTGCTCTTAATTATATGCGTTACTGTTTATATTTTGAAAAAAAACTAAAAATTAAATTTTCGAGTCAAACCGGGCTGGGCCGAGCCTAGTTGATGGTAGGCCGGACCGATTTCTCTTGCCCCAGGTCTAGATCGTGACCCATGCTGGACCGGGCCGGATCATCCTGCTGGTCGACCCGGCCCGCGCCCAACCCTAACGTGAAGAACCGCTCTAAATATTTAGAGGTTTTTATCTTTTAATTCAAAGTTTTACCCTCACTTACTTAAAAAGCCACACGCGTCTACAAACGCTTCCAAACCCAAAGCATCCCACATGTTGCCTTCATGTACACCGTATTCGCCCAAAAAAAAAAAAAAAAAAAAAAAAAAATCCAAACTTACCCTTCCCCGAGTTAATAACCCAAGCTATAATTAGTCCTAGACTTTGAAAACCCCTAGCTCAGTTGAACGATGGCCTCTGACACTAGTCGAACCGCCGCTAAGTTTTGCTAATACAAAGCAGAGCAAAGCAAACCTCCGAAAATCTTCCAGGGAACTCCGCACAAGCCCCGAGTTTCTCAGGCTAAGGAGATCCCAAACGTAGGCGAGAGAGGGTTCTGAGGAATTATTATTATTATTATAATTTTTCTTCTCTCATGTTTTAATTTATTATGCAAGAACATGCTTAAATGATGAAAATTTGGGATTCTTTTTAGCTATAATAAAAGTATGTTAGTTTGGTTTTAATATTTCTCTGTCATACTTAATTTTGAATTATGCCTTTTCAGGACGAGCAGGCAACAGAATGTGATATCATAGTCATAGACCAGGTAATATCTGAACGTGCTTGTGAACGAAGCTTGTGTGCTCATAATGAACTGATCGATACCGGATTGTGATAACAGTTACTACAACTTAATTAAATGTGGAAATTTTGTAGCAATTTGAGTTTATTGATGTTGAACATATATGATTGTGGTGGAAGTTTTATAACATTTTCTATGGCAGCTTGTATGAGAGCTTTATATCATATGTACTAATGTCAGTTTGTATAAGATAGCATTTTTATGGCGCTTCATATATATATATAAGAGTTTGTGTGAGACTTCTACAGGTCCTTAATTACCTGAGTACTATTTGGGAGTTTATTAGCATATATAATGTTGGTAGATTATATAATAGTTTATATCACAAGAATAACTTCTTAGTGCGAAGTGTAGTTTCTTATGGTGTAAATATATATAGTCCTTCATTGAAAAAGTAGGTCTCCTTATGAATTCTAGCGAACCAACGAATAAATTAAAAAGTTTGGTATATTGGTGCATATATTGAAATGTCTAAGTAAAATATGTGAATGACAACTACAATAGAAATTGGAATCTTATTTTGTCATCGTTTTGATCGTTCAACGTATAACCTTCATATCATGTTGTAGTTCATTATAGAAGAAGTATATTTCCTTAATATGACGTTATGTAGCTCCTTATTACATGGGTTTATTTCTTTAGACCAGAAGTATAACACCTTAATGTAAAGTGTAACTCCTTATGAGCTAAGTATAGCATCTTAATCTCTTGCGAGCAAAATATAGCTCTTTATGTGCAAGGTGTAACTTTTTTGAGTTATGTCCCTTCAAGAGAAATTGAAGTGTGAATATATGTGCAAGGAATTGTATGAGTTCAAGAGGAAAAAAGTAGTACATGTGTAGACATAGCTACAACAATAACATTAAAGCCTTTATCCCAAATGTGTAGACACAACTATAATTAAAAAAAATATTAATATGCCATGTTTTTTGCTGATCAAATTCTAGCTTTTTAGGATGTATTGTAGCTCTTTAGACCAATAATATAGCATCTTAATGCAAAATGTAGCTCCTTATGATCAAAGTAAAGCTCTACGTGTGCAAATTGTAACTTTTTATCACCTTTGTCACTCCAAGAAATAGATTAAAGTGTGAAATATATGTGCAAGGAAATGTTAGGGTACAATAACCAAAAGGATGTTATTATTATTATTATTATAGAAAAGCAAAATGTATTTTATGCCTGGCTCTTTATTGTTTACTTATCAAATTCTATCTCTTTATGGCATATTGTATCTCTTTATACCATAAATATAGCTCCTTACTGCTAAGTGCTAAGTGTAGCTCTTTATCAGTAAAGTGTAACTCTTTATTGGTGAAAGTATAGCTCTTAATTTATGTGTTTTGTCACTTCGATAAAGAAGTTAAAAAAGTTATATAAGTACTGTTAAATTAAGTATTGGGTGTTGGGTTAATGGGCTATTACCCGTTAATCTTAACCCTATTTGTATGGCTATATATATCTCTCTTATTATCTCAATAAACAACAATTTAGGGTTTTCTATATTCTTTACATGGTATCAGAGCAAGAAACCCTAGCCACCACAAATCTCTTCCTAAAACCGTCGTCTCTTCACCACTACTAGTCGCCGCCCCTCCCCTTTTGCCGCACCACCTGCTGCCGCCCTCTCCTCCTTTGCTGCCCCTCCTTCTATAGTTGCATCCCCCTACCCGCTGCCACACTCCTGCTAAATTTGGGTATAAAGGATAACTTTGTATCTTTACAACTTTCTGATAAGTTTCCTTCTATCCGCATTGCTGATGGTACTCTTTCTCCAGTCCGTGGTGATAGAGTAGTTCATGCTACTTTCTTTTTAAAACTAATTGATGTGTTATATGTTCCCAAATTTCCTGTTAGCCTATTATCCATTAGCAAGTTTACAAAACAAAATAACTGTAAAGTCACATTCTTTTCATCTTATTATGTTTTTAGGACCTAACAACTGGGATGAAGATTGGTTCGGGGCATGAGAAAGGAGGTATGTACTATTTGGACGACAGTGTGCTAGAGGCTGATCTTGTTGCATCATAGTCTGACTCTACTTTATTGTGGTAGTGGCGTCTGGGTCATCCTTCACTACAAAAACTTAGATCGGTAGTTTCTGTTCAGTCATCTATTTCCTCTTTAGGTTATGAGTCTTGTGAACTGGGTAAGCATCATCGTGTTACTTTTCAGAGTCGAGTCAATAAACGTAGTAGCTTTACTTTTGAGTTAGTTCATTCTGATGTTTGGGGTCCTTATCGTGTTCCCTCTGTGAAAGGTTTTCGATATTTTATTATCTTTGTTGATGATTTCTCTCGCATGATGTGGCTTTATTTGTTAAAAGAGAGGTCAGAGGTCTCGCACATTATTGAAATCTTTTATAATGAAATAAAAACTCAGTTCTCTACTTCTGTCCGTATTCTTCGTACTGATAATGCTTTGGAATATATGAAAGATGATGTTTTAAAATTTTGTGCTCTTAATGGCATTATTCATCAGATTTCTTGCTCTCACACTTCACAACAAAATGGAGTTGCTGAGAGGAAGCATAGGCATAGTCTAGATGTTACTAGAACACTGATGATACATATAATTATTCTAAAGTATTTGTGGTCTGATGCTGTTCTCACTGTAAATTATTTGATTAATCGCATGCCTTCCTCTATCCTTGATGGTTTAATACCATTCAATTGTCTTTATCCCGATAAAAAACAATTCTCTATGATTCCCCGTGTCTTTGGTTCTACGTGTTTTGTTTAGGATTTAATTGCTGGTTTGGATAAGTTATCTTCTAGATCCATCAAATGTGTTTTTATTGGATACTCTCGTACTAAAAAAGGGTATATGTGTTATCATCCATCCACCAGGAAATATTTTGTGACTGCTGATGTCACCTATATTGAGTCAGTCCCCTATTTTTCGTCTGCTTCCACTACTATTGGGTGTCCAGAGGTACCACTACCTTCCTCTGCTCCTACTACTATTCCATTATCTCCCCCTGTAGCTCCTGCATCGAAGCCTCTACTGACATACTCTCGCCACCCGAAAGTACATGCCCCTAAATCTGCTCCTGCCGAATCTTCATCTCCAGCTGTCGGTCCATCTCATGTTAGGACCTCTATTCCTTCTGACTTGGATATCCCTATCGCTCTTCGAAAAGGTAAACGGTCTTGCCCGAAATATTCTATCTCTTTTTTTGTCTCTTATGACCGTCTCAAACCATCTTTTCATTAGTTTGCTTTTTCCTTGTCCATTGTATCCATACCCAGATCACATGAGCAAGCTATGTTAGTACCAGCTTAGAAGCAGGTTATGGATGAGGAAATGAATGCACTACTTTCTAGAGAAACTTCGGACTTGGTTTCTCTTCCTACTGGAGCGACTGTGATTGGTTGCAGATAGGTGTATACCCTGAAATATCGCACCGATGGGTCTGTTGACCATTACAAAGCTCGCCTGGTTGCTAAAGGTTATACCCAGACTTATGGCGTCAACTATTTTGAAACATTTTCTCCCGTTGCTCGTCTCAACTCCATCAGAATTCTTTTCTCTCTGGCTATTAATATGGATTGGGAGATGCACCAACTAGATGTGAAGAATGCTTTCTTTTATGGTGATTTGGACGAGGAGGTTTATATGGAGCAACCTCTGGGTATGATGCTCAGGGGGAGAATATTATCTGCAGGCTGAGAAATACCATCTATGGGTTAAAGCAGAGTCCTCGAGCTTGGTTTGATAAGTTCGGCAAGGTTATTTCTAATGTTAGTTTCCAACGATGTTAGTCTGAACATTCTATCTTTCTTCGACGCACAACAACTGGTTTGGTTATTTTAGTCGTATATGTTGACGATATTCTGCTGAATGGGAGTGACTCTGTTGCCTTAGCTGAGACTAGGGAGTATCTAAACAGTCATTTTATCACTAAGGACATGGAAAAGCTAAAGTATTTTCTTGGGATTAAAGTTACATATCAAAAGCATGGCCTGTTGTTGTCCCAAAGGAAGTATGTGCTAGATTTACTAGAAGAAGCAGATCTCTTGGAATGCAAACCTGCAAGCACTCCAATGGAGACAAATGTTGATTTGTAGCATGATGATACCTCTCTACTATATGATACTGGACAATATAGGAGACTAATTGGGAAGCTAATATATTTGACAGTTACCAGACTTGATATTGTTAGCTTGACTCGGTCATGGTGACCAAATCAACGATTCTCAGTAGAGAGAATTGTGGATCGTGGAAGGTTTGTTGAGAGAAAATCTCTCATTGGGGTGGATCTTGGGGGGTGGAGTTAGTGAGTTCAGCCCCTATAAATGGAGGAGTAATTCTCCTTGAGAACACAATGAAAAAAGTGAAAAATCTCTTACCCATTAGCGGAACCCCCCTCAAAATCTGTTCTTCCTTCTTCTCTGTTTTCAAACACTGGTATCAGAGCAAGTTTCAATCGACGACGACTCTACTGCTTCGACGACGACTCTACTGCTTCGACGACGACCTCGATCCACCCTGCATCGTTGACGACCTCGATCCATCCCGCACCGTCGACGACCTCGATCCACCAGGCATCGACGACAACCTCGATCTAATTTCTAGGTTGATTTTTTACGGCGACGATGAGGACCTAGTTTTCTTTTCGTTGCTCTTTGAAGGACTCGGTGCCCTCCGCTTCTAGAGTTTTCACGAGCCCACGTTCACTTTATTTTTAGCTTGGATCTGTCCATTCTTTTTATTTTCAAAGCCCATTCATTTTTATTTGTTAAATCATAGCCAGGCCCATGTCCACTTAATAAATCTTTACAAAGCCCAATTTTCTTATATTCCACGTTCTCAAAACCAGCAGACCCTTAAAAAAATCACTTTAGTCCTTTACAATTCAATATTCTGTTTTCAATCATTTTGGGTTATTCGAACAATTCTTCGCAATTTCCCTCTGGTGCAACTCAACAACAACAGCAGATCATCTCCAAATCCAGTCAGAAACGACGCCAAAACTTCGACAAAGATTCTTCGGTCAACACCGCTAAGCGACAATCTCGCTCAAATTGGAGCCTCTTTCATCAACTCAGAACAATCAAGTTCAGTTTTATTTAATTTATTTATTTATTTTAACTTTATTATTATTTAGTATTATTGTCAAAATATCAACCTTATACAAATATTTAAAATTAAATTTAGTTTTAGTTCTTTACCAAATGACTAGTAAACTCGTTCTATCAGAACTAGGCAAAATTAACAAATTTAATGGCAGTAATTATGATATGTGGCATAGAAAGATAGGATATGCTCTTATTCATGACAACATTGATGATATAATCGAAACCACTGCTCCAACCCTTACTGATAAATCTACACCTGAAGAAAAGAAATGGTTTGAACAGTGGAAGTCGAAAGATAAAAAGGCGAAAAGTCTTATGCTCATGTTCATGGAAGATAACTTAATCAAAATTTTTGAAACTTATAAAACTTCCATGGACATGTGGAATGTAATAAAAGAAAAATACGACCTTGCTTCTGAAGTTAACATTCAACTCCTCTTGCATAAGTATAATTCTTGTCGTATGCAAGAGGGAGACAATGTCGTAGAGCATATAAATAAAATAATTGTCATGGCTAAGGACTTATCCACTACTGAACCGAAATCCCGGAAAGAATGTAAGTGGCAACCATTTTGAATAGTCTTCCCCCTTCACTTGCTGTGGTTACCACCACATTAAGAATGAATCCTGTCATTAAGTCTGTCACTGATCTTCCTATACACCTAGCGATAGAACATGACTTAATAGCCAGTAGGAAAGAACCAAAACTGAATATGGTGCAGCAAGAGCTAAATTATGTTCGCCAGAGGCATAATGCTGGAAGCTATAAAAACCTTGGTTCTAGTAAACCACAACTACGAGGAAAGAAAGTACCCCGCGGAGCCTGCTACAAGTGTGGAAAGTTCGGGCATTTCAAACCCAATTGCCCACAATGTAAAAAGTAGGAGAATAAAGGAGGCTATAAGCATCCAGAATAAGGGGGTACTAGCAAAAGAGAATTCGTCGGTGTGACGGAATGTAATGCTGTGATGACGGATATCAGTGGTTGGTGGATCGACTCCGGTGCGACTAGGCATATCGTAAAGGATAAGAATGGAGTCGTAGAATTCACCGAGCTGAAGAAAGAAGAACAGAGAATCTATATGGGAAATAATACCTATCTCGATGTAGAAGGTATTGGTTCGTATAGATTGGATCTTGGGGATAGCATTCTTGTCCTCAAAGATGTGTTCTATACGCCAGGAATTCGACGCAATCTGATCTCTATTCCCAGCTTAATGAAGAAAGGACTGGAAGTGAGGTTCTATAATAACAGGGTTTCTATAGGCAAGAATAATAAAGTGTATGCTATGGGTAAATATGTGCCCGAGCATGAATTATGCATTCTTGCATTCTTCCAGTAGTTTGTAATAATTCTGATAATAAAATTTCGAATTTGAACTACTTTGTCTTGTTATATTTTTGAATCTAAATTGTGGCATTCTAGACTAGGACATGCTAGTATTTTAAAAATGAAAGAAATTATCAGAATGAACTTGCTTCCTACACTATCTAATGTTCAATTACCACCATGTGAACATTGTTTAACTGGTAAAATGACTAAAAAACCTTTTGTTGGCGGATATAGAGCCAATGAACTTTTAGGGTTGATACACTCGGATATTTGTGGTCCCCTAAGTGTCAAAACTCATAGTAATAAAGAATATTTTATTACTTTTATAGATGATTATTCTAAGTTTGCACACGTCTATCTTATATCTAGAAAATTAGAAGCTTTTGACTGCTTTAAGAGATATAAGACAAAAGTTGAAAACCAACTTGGATTGAAAATCAAAATTTTAAGAACTGATAGAGGTGGAGAATATAATTCTAAATAATTTGAAAGTTATTGTATTCAGCATGGAATTAAAAGGCATACAACAATACCGTATACACCACAACAGAATGGTGTTGCTGAAAGAAAGAACAGAACATTATTAAATATAGTTAGATGTATGTTGTCTCATTCTGATCTCTCTAAAAACATTTGGGGGAGAATCATCGTTAACTGCAAACTACATTTTAAATAGAATTCCCACCAAATCAGTTATATCTACACCTTATGAATTATGGAATGGGAGAAAACCTAATTTGAGTCATCTCAGGAAGTGGGGATCTATAGCCCATGTTCTCATTCCATGTCAACTTAGAAATAAGTTGGATTTTAAAATAATAAAGTGTAGATTCATAGGGTATTCAGAAAAGTCAAAAGGTTATAAGTTCTACAATAAAGAAAAAGGAGTCATTGAAAGCAGAGATGCTACATTTCTAGAGAATCTAGAGGAAGAGGAACAAGTTCAAGAGGAAACAGAACCTCTAACTGTAATAGATGATGATTATTACAGTGTTGTTCCCACTAATGACTCTGATATTGTGAATGAACCTAACCTTGAAAATGATGAAATACCTATGGAAAATAATGTACCTAATCAACTAGTTGTAGGTAACAAAAGGCCAAGAACACAACCTTCATGGATGGATGATTACTATTTGTATTCATGTGAGTCATCCTGTTTTTCGGTAGATACAAATATAGAAGAACAAGATCCCTTAACCTTTTCTGATGCGATGAAATCACATGAATCAGCTTTATGGCTAGAATATATGAAAGAAGAACTTGATTCCATAGAAAAGAACAAGGTATGGGAGTTATGTGATCTATCAGAAAATAGAAAAGCCATAGGATGCAAATGAGTGCTCAAAAAGAAATATCGTGTTGATGGATCTATTGATAAATTCAAAGCACGATTAGTTGCCAAAGGTTATAACCAGAAGGTACGAATAGATTTTCAGGAGACATATTCTCCTGTAGCTAAATTTGCATCCATTGGAATTATTTTGGCTATTGTTGCATATCTTGATTTAGAGTTATTCCAAATGGATGTTCAAACTGCATTCCTTAACGGAGAGTTGAAGGAAGCAATATATATGCAACAACCTGAAGGTTTTCAGGTAAAAGAACAGGAACATAAAGTTTACAAATTAATAAAATCTCTATATGGTTTAAAACAGTCTTCTAGACAATGATATCTCAAATTTCATGATGCAGTTTCTAAACTTGGTTTTATTCAAAATAAATTAGATAATTTTGTATATATCTTGAAAAGTGGGAGCAAGTTTACTATATTATCATTATATGTGGATGATATATTGCTCGCTGGAAATGACATAGAAATGTTGAATAAAACCAAGGCAGATCTCAACGAGAAGTTTGAGATGAAAGACATGGGAGATGCATCATATATTCTTGGAGTTCAAATAATTCGAGATAGAAAGTCTAGAATGCTAAGTTTAAACCATGAAAAATATTTAAGATTAGTTCTTAAAAGGTTTGGAATAAAAAATTCCAATCCGGCACCAACTCCGTTGGTTATGGAAAAGATATTATGTAAAGAGCAAAGCCCTGGAGAGGGGCATAAGCCATTAGATGTTCCTTATGCTCAAGCAATTGGAAGCTTGATATATGCAATGTTGTGCACCAGACCTGATATAGCTTATGCTGTGAGTCTAGTCAGTAAATATCAAAGTAATCCAGGACCAGCACATTGGGAAGCTGTTAAAAGGATTATGAAGTATATCAGAGGTACATTGACTCATAGATTAGTTTATCAAGCTGATTCGCTTGAACTCCTCGGTTATTCCGATGCTGATTTCGGAGGTGATAAAGATGATGGAAAGTCCATTTCGGGACACTTATTTATCTTTGGAGGAGGAGCTATTTCTTGGAGCAGTAAGAAACAAGGGTGTGTTGCTAGATATACACAAGAAGCTGAATATATAGCTTGCAATATGGTAACTACACATGCTGTCTGGATAAGACGATTTTTGATTAATCTTGATCTTAATTTGTTAGAAGGACCTATTGATATTTATTATGATAATCAAGCAGCAATTAGCTTAATCAATAGTGACGCGAATAGCTCCAAAGGAAAACATATTGAGATCCAGTATCACTATATTCGAGATATTGTAGAAAAGGGAGAAGTCAAAGTGACTTATATCCCTACTACAGATATGATTGCTGATCCTTTAACAAAAGGAATACCAGCGGAATCTTTTATCAAACATGTAAGTTTGATGGAACTTAGGAATAAATAAGTCCAAGTAAAATTTCATGAATAATGAAATAAGAGTTACTCTCTATGGATAGTGGGAGTAATGGTAAGCAGAAACATCCGATCTCACGGATAGTGGGAGGCATGTCACTTGGTTAATTTGGTCAAGTATGAGATGTTAGCTTGACTCAGTCATGGTGACCAAATCAACGATTCTCAGTAGAGAGAATTGTGGATCGTGGAAGGTTTGTTGAGAGAAAATCTCTCATTGGGGCATATCTTGGGGGTGGAGTTAGTGGGTTCAGCCCCTATAAATGGAGGAGTACTTCTCCTTGAGAACACAACGAAAAAAGTGAAAAACCTCTTACCCATTAGCGGAACCCCCCCTCAAAATCTGTTTTTCCTTCTTCTCTATTTTCAAATAGATATTACTTTTGCAGTAGGTGTATCGAGCAGGTTTATACACAAATCTAGAGAGGTTCATTGGACAGCAGCTCTGAAAATTTTGGCATTATGTCGAGAGTTGTCCTGGAAATGGATTGCTATATAAGAAGCATGAGCATACTCACATTTTAGCTTTTTCTGATGCTGGCTACGCAGGAGACATGGGAGACCGAAAGCCAACCTTAAGATTCTGTATTTTTGTTGGAGGTAATCTTGTGACTTGGAGAAGCAAGAAACAAGATGTAGTATCACGATCTAGTACCACTAGTAGAAAAACGAGCAACCTAGACAGAACAAACTAGACGGAATTTTTTTCCATCTAGTTTGACTCAAACTAGACGGAAATAGTTCCGTCTAGTTTGTTCTGTCTAGGTTGAATCAAACTAGACGGAAATTTCCGTCTAGTTTGTCAATCTAGACGGAAAGTCAACCTAGACGGAATAACCTAGACGAAAATTCCGTCTAGGTTGACCATTCAACCTAGACAGAATTTCCGTCTAGATTGAGGCAACCTAGACGGAATTTCCGTCTAGGTTGCCTAGGGCAACTTAA
>BQKN01001022.1:295033-315334 GCA_022839385.1 Asparagus kiusianus
CACTACTATATTCTTAATGGATAGAAGCCTTCCTATGACAGCCGCAAGATTAGTGTAATTAGTTTTTACGTATGTTTTATATATATTTTATGTAGATAAATATTCATATTGTTAAATGATATATGAATGTATATTTGATGTGTGTTGTATGTATAAGAGTAATGGATGTATTAGTAGTTGTGAGACTAATCGTATTTAATATTTATATATAATTTACAGATGAGGATAATTCCTGACAAGTCATGGATAGATATCCCTAGGTATCGTAGATTTCAAGACACACGATACAAGGAGGGATGTGAAGCCTTCATGCGTTATGCGGAAATGAATCCGAGAAATTTAAGAAGCGGTGCTATGTACTGTCCTTGTTGTAGGTGTAGGAATTTGAAGCTGCTGAATAGAAATGATATACGGATTCACCTAATAAAATCAGGTTTTGATGAGAATTATAAATACTGGAACTGGCATGGGGAGGGTATCACTGAAGATGAGGATCCAAATATGCATGTTGGTACGTCCGGTGGCCAACGAATAGATGACACAGAAACATTATTGAATGATATTTTTCCTCGATCTATAGAATATGATGTTGATGATAATGTCGAGGATGATATTGGAGACAAAAGTGAAGATGATAACGAAGTTGAAGCTGAAGAGGTAGGAGGTGTCGCGAGTGTTGAAAATATTGATGATATGCATTCCTCCGTAAAAATAAAGCGAATAATGGAGCTACTAGAAGATAGTGAAAAAGACTTATATGAGGGATGTACCGAGTACTCCAGATTTTTATTTATGCTGAAACTCCTTCATATTAAGACACTTAGCGGTATGTCAGATAATTATTTTGAAATGCTTCGGACTGTAATCCCTGGAGGAGAGAATAGCATACCCCAAACAACTTATCAAGCTGAGAAGATTGTCTCTGCTCTGGGTCTTGATTATAATAAGATTGATGCATGTCCGAATGATTGTATTTTGTACCACAAAGCCAATAAAGACCTTCAAGAGTGTCCGACATGTGGAGTTTCTAGGTGGAAACAGCGCACAAATTCTTCAACAAGGATTACAACGGAGACAGGGATAACACAGAAGAAAATTCCAGTCAAAGTTCTTCGACATTTTCCATTGGCTCCTAGATTGCGAAGATTATACATGAACAAGGAAACGACAAAGAATATGAGGTGGCATAAGGATGATCGAGTAGACGATGGTAAATTGAGACATCCTGCTGATGCTTTAGCTTGGAAGCATGTTGATAAAATTTATCCTCGTTTTGCCGAAGATTGCAGAAATGTAAGATTGGGTCTATCAAGCGACGGATTCAATCCATTTGGGGTAATGAGCTCTGGCTGGTCTACGTGGCCAGCTGTATTAATACCATATAATTTACCTCCATTGCTTTGTATGAAACAGCCGTTTATGATACTTTCATTACTGATACCCGGTAAGCATGCTCCGGGAAATGATATTGATGTCTACTTAGAGCCTCTAATTGATGAGCTAAAACAATTATGGTCTGAGGGTATTTTAGCATATGATGCCCATTTAAAAGAGTCGTTTAGATTACGTGCTATTCTACTATGGACGATTAATGATTTTTCAGCTTATGCTAATCTGTCAGGGTACTCTACGAAGGGCAAGTGTGCTTGTCCTGTATGTGGTCCAGAGTTTGAAGCTATTCAATTACCACATAGCCGAAAGAGTTGTTATTGGTTTAATCGAAGGTGGTTGCCCTTGAGTCATAAGTACAGAAAATTATCAGCTAAGTTTGATGGTACAGTTGAGAAAAGAATAAAGCCGCGTCAACTGACAGGTACTGAGATAGTTCAATTACTTGAGGGGTTTCCAAAAGTTTTGTTTGGAAAAAAACGCTATTCTAAATTTAACACGCTTGGAGTAAGAGATTACTTAAAGTTAAAAAAGCCATTGAAGCGTAAGCGAAAGGTCCGTAAAATGCAAGTTGAGGACGAAGCCCAAACATTACCTAGAGATGGACTAAATTTAGTATCTTCTTTCAGCTACCTTACTAGCAGAATCTAAAAATCCGACACAACTTAGATGTTATGCATATTGAGAAAAATATATGTGATAACATAGTATCAACTCTCCTACAAGATGCAAACAAGTCGAAGGATGATCTACGGCCGCGCCAAGATCTGACTGCTTTGAATATCCGAAATGATTTGCAAGCTCAAGACGTTGGTCTTAAAAAATTAAAGTTGCCTCCGTCTCGTGTTACAATGTCAAATGAGCAGATGCAACGAGTTTGTGAAATTCTCAAATCGGTAAAGTCGCCGGATGGTTACTCTGCTAACATTTCAAATAATGTCCAGGTGCAAGAGAGAAAACTCTTAGGTCTGAAGACACATGATTATCATGTTCTTCTCCATCAATTGCTCCCTGTTGCAATCCGTAACAATTTGGATAAAGAAGCGTCAAAGATTATTATTGAGTATTGTGGATTTTTCAGAAAATTATGCTCTAAAGTCATAGATGTAGATGACTTTAAGAAACTTGAAGCCGATGTCTGAGTTACTCTATGCAATATGGAAGTAATATTCCCTCCTTCATTTTTTACAATTATGGTCCATCTTACCCAGCATCTTGCAAGAGAGGCTAGAATCGCCGGTCCTGTTACTTATCGTTGGATGTATCCGATTGAAAGGTAATTTACGATTTTTCTTATATTTATTAATTGTATACGTGTTTTCAAAATTATCGTGCTAATAATTAACTTTTATGATTATAAGATACTTGGGCTGCATGAAAAACAATGTTCGCAATCGAGCTCGTCCCGAGGGCTCGATGGCTGAAGGATACGTGGCTAACGAATGCTTTGTGTTTGCATCGCATTACATGCGTAAGAAGAAAACCACATCTCAAGCACCTCAAAAGGAGAGGAAGCGTGAAAAATACCCGAGATCTCTCTTAGATCAAATTCTTGCATATGTGTTGGAAAACCTTGATATGTTCGAAGACTATCGAAGGTAACAAATAAAATCTGTAATATAGATGAGAAATATTCATTTTACATATAGTTTATCAATACAAACTTATATATTGTTTATATAGGTGACATCTGGAGAAGCTTAAGAATGAAACAACCGGTAGGAATGCAGCGCACAATATTCAGAAAAGACATAAGAAAGAATTTTCTGATTGGTTAAGATTTGATGTAAGTGTTTTACAATTAATTATTGAACATTCATAATATAACATCGCCTAAATATTCTCAAATTGTTTGTCTTAGGTTGAAAAATCACTTCTTGATGATACTACATTACCAGATGAAATTATTATCCATGCACAACGTCCTTATCACGAAGTGAGACGTTATAATGAGCATTTGGTGAATGGATATAAATTTCGAACGTTAGAGACAGATGATAGGAGGGTAACTCAGAACAGTGGGGTCATGGGCTTGTTTGCTCAAGAATGTTTTTCAAGTATAAGAGATCAGAATCCAATTCTAGCTGACATATTATATTATGGCCAATTAGAAGATATCGTTGAGGTAATTTACGGGTTTGGTAAACCAAAACAATGTACTTACACGATGTTCAAGGTTCGGTGGTGTCCTGCAAAAAAGCAAAAGGATCATTATGGATTTACACTAGTCAATCTTCACCGAGAAGTATATACGGATGAGAAATTCATTTTCGCAGAACAAGCTGATCAGTGCTTCTATGTGAAAGATCCGAATGTCATGTCTGATTGGGTGGTTTTGTACAAGGAGCCAAGATCTGTTGTTCTTCCTAATAACAATGAAAAAAATATTAAAGAAAGTGAAGATAATTATAGTGAACCAATCGATTCATCTGATGATGTTTGGCAAGAATTCTCTTACGCACAGAATGTGGCGCTGGATGTAGGTATGAATTATATATGCTACACCACATTATCGATTTTTATCTTATTATAATAAAAACAATAATGCATTTCATAACAACATATCTCATGAGCATGTATACAAATTTTTTTAACGATTGTCTTTATTATATTTGCAGATGAGGAGGAGGATGAGGAGGCTCTTTGACCTGGAGGGTGATCGATCACGGAGTATCACCCCAGGTAGTGGTGCTGATGATCCACTACCATCTCCGGATGCAGGTATAAAAATTAATTAATACTTTAACATGTTTTATAGATTTTTAGTTATCTAGCTCATAGTGTTCATTTGTTGTAGATGCTGGATATTCATCACCCGGCCCCTCTGATGCAGCACCAGAACCATCCCCCGGCCCCTCTGATGCAACATCAGAACCATCCCCCGACGCAGGTATTAAATATTTAATAATTGATAATGTTCAATTAAAATTTAATATTAATGATTCTTCTTTCTTATGTAGCCGCTACTTGGACCCCGACATATCCATCATATACATTCCATACTGACTTACGGCCAAAGACCCAGGACTTTCTCAGTTTACCTTTACCTCCGGACTCTCATAAGTCCAAGGCTGAATCAAGGAAGTACCACCCACATGCTGCGAGAAGGTATCAGGAAATGCTTCCTATGTTGGAGACTAGGAAAGCTGTTGCACTCGCAGCAAAAGAAAGAGAGATAGCGAATGGTAAATTATATAAAAACTTTTAATTTTTACATTTGTATATTATATGATATATTATCATGTTGTCATTATTGTAGGTGCTAAGAAGGATCGCATAGAGGGACGACGTGGCGGAGGTAAGCCTGATTCTAAACAACCGCCAAGAGGAATGAGGGCCATTATTAGGTAGAATAGTTCTAATTTGCCCGTTGGTCCTTGGTCGACCCAATTGAATGCATATATTAGGGTTCTCGTGCGTAGAGCGACCATTATCAACCCTTATTTTCATTTTTGAGAATTACCATGGACCGCATATGAGGCGATATGGACTGCGCTTATGGTAAGTGCATATTGTTTTAGATTTTTATTTATTAATAATTAGTAAATGATATTAAATTATCCTTACTAAATGTGTATGTAAATCTATAGGACTGCTTCTGCCTTGAGGACTTTGAGGGGGCTTGGAATTATGTGTTTAATGTCAAGGTTGAAGCAGTCCTTAAACAATGGAGGCATGAGATAAAATATAAAACCTATGACAGGTATGAGGAGGACTGGCAGAGGTTTTTAAACCTTGATGACCGAGTTGATGAGATTCATTTCACGGCTCTCCTCATGTATTGGGACAGCGATGCCGCCAAGGTTAGTTTCATGAAATTTAGTTTATAATTTTAAGATATTATTTCATTTTATATTTATAGAATTTTTTTTAAAGAATAAATCCACAAAGGGGTCAGAAAATAGAAGAAAGAAGCTGCATGACCATCACTTGGGCTCACACTCCTACGCCAATCTGGAGGATGTTTATTGTCAAGATACGGTATATGTCATTTAAAGATTTAAAAGATCTTAATATTTAGTATGATTATGAAATCTCATAATTTATAATATGACAGGGGAAATCATTAATGCCGATACACTTGAGGGCCAGAGCGGCATATGGTACTTTTCGTGAACAATATAGGGGTGATGAGAGGAATCGGGATAAGATCACGGCAAATCTCCAGTTAGTGGTGAGACTTATACATATCTTGAGTAGTATTATTAATTCTATTTTGTTAACATTACGAGGAAACGAGAACACAAATAATATGGTCATTATCTTGAATTAATCATAAATTTGTGCTTTAGGAGGGATTTGAGACCGCATCCAAGGAGGCTGCATCTGTCTACATTTCGCAGGAGGAGGAGCAAACCGAGCCAGACCCTCACATGCTTTCTGCAGAGGAGAACATCAATCTCACACAGAACCTGATGGGTCATAATAGGTAAGGATGGTGAAAAATTGAATCAATTTGAATACTACATACTATTTATATTTGTTTACCATTATTGAATTTGAGAGCAAAGTTTAATATTTATTTCTCCCTAATAATAGGAGAGGAAGATATCCTCTGCATGGTGTCGGAGCTTCACCTGGTATAAGCATTAGATCGTCCACAGCATCCTCCATACCATCTACATCGACGAGAGCAGCCACAAGCAGTTTCCAGGCTATGCCATTTGTCGCACGTATCTCTGCGTATCTGTTTGACAAAATTGACTCGGAGCTGCATATTCAGGTGACTAATGAGATGACTAGAGTTACGCTGATGGCGAACTCGTTGGACGATCTCATGGGGTATGTTATACAATATTTAGGCGGTGCTATTCCTCATAGCGCGTATGGTGGTGTCATACGGATCATTAGCTCGATTGGCGATAATTCCGGCGCTAGACAGAGTAGTGCTCAGGTACCTTATTTTTTCTTATATTTATAAATTCATTTTTATCTAATATGTTATCAAACACCACATAATGATTATTCAATTAAACATTCAGAGTGGAGATATTGGAGGGAGCAGCACCCGTTCTCGTAATCGGGATAGAGATACCCCCGCCGACGACGATGGATGAGGTTTTTTTATTTTTAATGCAATAAACAGTTTTATTTGTTATAACACTACATTTATTCATGTCGTGTATCATATCTTAGTCATGTGCATTGTTAGTATATATGTTGTTGGATGTCTTTTAGACGGAACTGATTGATGTATATTTTGAAGTGGATGGTTGGATTTGTACAATGTGTTGGATTTGGTTATATAGATGTTTTTAAATGGAATTGTTATGAATTTTGAATATGATTGGATGGTTGAATGTGGCGTGTACAATATTTTCTGGATGTATTCAAATATTAATGTAATTGTACAGGGAAATACAAATTTTAATTAATTTTTTTTCCTGCAAAAAAGCAATCTAGACGGAATTCCGTCTAGATTGAGTCAACCTAGACGGAAATTCCGTCTAGGTTGTAAAAAACCAATCTAGACGGAATTTCCGTCTAGGTTAACAAACCAGACGGAATTCCGTCTGGTTTGTCAACCTAGACGGAAATTCCGTCTAGGTTGACGTACCAGACGGAATTTCGTCTGGTTTGTCAACCTAGACGGAAGTTTTACTCCGTCTAGGTTGGCTTCCGTCTAGATTGATCAACCTAGACGGAATTCCGTCTAGTTTGCGTCAATCTAGACGGAAGTAAAATAAACCACCCAAACTAGACGGAATTCCGTCTAGATGACATAATCTAGACGAAAATTCAATCAACCTAGACGGAAATTTCCGTCTAGGTTGCTCGTTTTTCTACTAGTGTACAGAAACCGAATATAGAGCAATTGCTCACACTACTTGTGAGATGATATGGCTACGAAAGTTTATGACAGAGCTTGGTTTTGTTCAGCCTGGACCCATGCCAATGTATTATGATAACCAGTCTGCCATTTATATTACACAGAATCATGTGTTTCATGAGAGGACAACACATATTAAAGTTGACTGTAATTTTGTTAGAGATGCTTGGGAGAAGAAGATAGTATCTCTCATATTCACTCCGTCCTCACAGCAACTTACTGATATTCTTACCAATGCTACTTCTTCAAAGGTGTTCTCTATTATATGTGACAAGCTGGGCATGGTAGATATCTATGCTCCAGCTTGAGGGGGAATGTTAAATTAAGTATTGGGTATTGGGTTAATAAGCTATTACCCTTTAATCTTAACCTTATTTGTATGGCTATATATCTCTCTTATTATCTCAATAAACAACAATTTAGGGTTTTTTCTATTCTCTACAAGTGCAAAGAAATGTTTGGATGCAATAAGAGCATAGTATTATATGTCTAGATGCAGTATTAATTGAAAGAAATGTCAGATAGGTCGATACGTTGGAGGGAAAGGTAACAAGACACCTTATCTAACGTGTAGGTTTGCACAAACTGCATGTTATTCTCTTCACAATAAGCCTCTTGCTTTGTGGAGTAAAGCTTTACTCATCCATTGTTTCATGAAAAAAAAAATCAAGGGCTTGTCAGACTGAAATGTCTCTTAAAGATTGTTAAATCTTTGATGGTTAATTATATGTGTGTTATTATTCTCTTCAACCTCCATACCTCGTCCAACTTTGGCGATCCTTTCCGCAGTGGTTGTAGTTCATTGACATTGAATGATTCCTTATTTAGAGAAGGTACCTTTTCTTGGAGTCTCATTCTTCCTAATCCTAACATAGTATACACATACACTATATTTTTGTCTTCTTTTTTTTGGCCCTCATTATCTCCAGTCCTGGTCATATTCGGCTATTTCTCGCATCACGTCTTGTCAGACAAATAGTGTTTTACGAGACTAGGAGCTAAGGATTTTATTTATTTATTTATTTATTTTCCATTTTAAAAACTTAGACCAACTACCACACATGATATATGGGTTTTTGAAGTCATATATATTATTCTTTTTCAAATGAAGGTAAGAGAAATGCTATTTCAGGGAGGCAAAGTCTTGCGGGCATTTCCACAACTGTGACTTGAACTTTTTTTTTTCGACTACTTAGTTCCAAATTAGCGGACTTACAGCATGTGCAAGTTAACGTTCATGTGTTTTAACTTTAATTAGAGGGGTATAAATAAAAAATTGATTTTTTTTGATTATTCAAAAAATTTAGCCTAGGGAGTAAATATGAAAATTATTCTTGTTGATACAGTTAAAAAGCCTTAGCACCCACATATACTCATTTGTTCCAAGAAGTTATATTCAGATGTACCTGTCAAGTTTGGACCTACCACTTTACATTAAGAAGGCATTATATTAGATGTAACGCTTCTATCAAAAAGAAGCGCTTCACGGCCATTTGATTTTTGAGTATTAGTCCAATCGTCGGGAGTCTGTTGGAACTAGGATGCAAGCCTAAAAGGGGATGGGTATCGTGGGAAATAATATGCAGTGGAAATAATATGCAAAAACTAAAAGCAAATCAACACAAGAACACACGAGATCTTTATAGTGGTTCGGATCAAAATCCTACATCCACTATTTCTTCTCGCGAAGGACTTTCCTCACCATGACTGGAGTTCTCCCAAATCACAAACCGATTTGATAGGCTTTACAGATAGGACCCGAGAATCTACCAGAAACTAGTCGACTAATCTAACTCTTCACAATGACTAGAAAAAACCTAGCCCTAACTAGACACCCTCAATTCACTTGGCTTGAGTACACCAATCCTTAATTACCCCGGATTGAGTACGCCGTCAAACTTACAAGTTTGAAATACAAAACCAATCCAAAAACAGTTAAAGTATAATTAGAAAAGTCTTACATCCTTTTTAACAAACCACCCTTCAAATCAATGATGATGAAGGTCCATGAAGAAGTGATGCTGTATTTGAATGCAAACGACACTTCTCCTCACTGAAACAATCCTTCGATATTGAGCGCGTCGAGAAGAAGATGAACTAGGCTCTTGGAGTTAAATTCTCAAATTAAACTCTCTCACAAACTATAGAATAAGATCTCTCTTTTTTATGCAATTTCCTTCTCTCTTCTTGTTGTTTATTCTCTTTCTCAATCACCCTTTAAATAGGTATTGAAAACATAGGAAAGAGATCCTCTTATCAGAGTTCCAATATAAGTCCAAAACCATCAATGAACGACTAATATTAAACCTTAAAATCTTTCAAAACTGCCAAATCGCATCCATACCATCAATGATGGGATACGATCATCGATAGTCTATTGACGATCAATGATGGTTGGCTGTAGTCCATAAATTGTGCAAATTCTGAATTTTCAATTTTTGCGATTGTTGAGTGTAGTCCATCGATGGTCCTTGCGATCATTGATGGCCGACTGTAGACCATCGATGGTTCAAAATATGGTTTCTATTTTTTCAATTCTTTTCATGTAGTCCATCAATGACTTGACTTGACCATCGATGGTGCCTTGTGTCAATCGATGGTTCAAAGGCTGAATCAACGTTCATGTTGATTTTTGCATCATTTTGAATGTCAACTTATTTGTACCTATTTATACATGAAATATATAATTTCACAAATGTATTGGTAGAAAACGAGAGTTTGTTATTAATTAAACAAGAGATATTGCACGAACAACATTCTACCTAAACAATGTTCTAACAGGTAATAATAACAAAACTCAAAATTTAAAATACAGAAGGTAAAACATGGTGAGATACATGTTCACATCAAAATAAACTCATGTATGAAATGCAATGCGAAGTTACCCCTACAAATATGCATACATGAATAAGTTAAGGTATTCCAGAAACTTCCTCTAAAATAGAGAAATTTTCTCCCCTTGAACAAAGCACTTGATGCTAAAAAGAAAATTTTCAAATCCAAAAATCAAACATGAAATCAATTGGCCAAAAATCAATCATGAAAACAATTGGATTGGAAAAACCTTTATATCGCACAAACATTCATGTCATAAAATATTTCAATATTTCACCTTTTCTCCCCCTTTTGTTATTAGCAAAAGGAAAACACACCGAGAATATGTAATATACCTGAGAATTCAGATAAAAATTATCCAAAGGTGAAAGGAAGAGAAATTCATACTAGTTCACAAAGATATTTAAAAACATGTGAATCACGATGATATTAAACTTCACACACAAACTCTGAAGATATCAATGAAAAGTTTGTAAAAAAAAAGTAATTATATTAATTCATAAAATAAATTCAGATATATCTAATCTAGTTTGAGATTCTTCTTTTGTTAAACAGCTTGAATTATCTCAACCCTTAAAAAGGGTCAAAATTTTGATCTATCACCTCAACCATATAGGAATTTTTAAGGCTAAGGACGCTAGTATTTGGAGGGCAATGTACACCATATCTAAATATTGGAATATTTAGCTTATGATGGATATCCTTGAGATATTGCAGAATCATATCCACGAGTGTAGGTCTTTCACCATCTTTTAATGAATATACTCAAATTTTTCTGTGGATTTATAGAGTATGGGTCTTTGACCATCTTTTTTACGAATATACTCTTTTGCTAGATGTTTTATAGCACATATGTACTTTGCACATGAATAAAAAATTTGGTATTGTATTCAAGTGTAGAGTGAGCTAAAAAACTATTTGATACATCTATAAACACTTCGTGAACAACATATAAAAATAATTATCCTTACTTTTACAAGACTAAATATGATAAGATAATACTAAGATGTGAAAAGTAATATGAAACATGTCATGAACCGTCATGTTTATCAATCAAACATGTCTAACTATGTGTGAACATATAATTTAAATAGATGTGAAGAATATGTGAACCAATGTGATAAACTCATACCTATATATCAACAGATAATCATATCTGAATATTTCATGTAAAAGCCTATATATAAGCATTTTAATTTTTTAAAAAAAATAAAAAATAAAGAAAAAGAAATTTTATGTTTTGTTTTTTATTTTTCATAAAAAAACAAAAATAAGAAAAAGATTTTTTTTTGTTTTTTCAATAATCTTTAAAATAACCAAAAATAAAGAAAAATCATATAAAAATTAAAAATCAAGAAAAATCAAATAAAACCATAAATTAAGAAAAATGAAACAATATGTACATACAACAGATCAAATATGCACGCACAGTAGTACTAACTAAACATATATGCAATGAAAGCAAATAAAGGTTAGTCCATGTCAGTGTATCTCATACATCACCTAAATATACAAGTAACACATAAGAGTTATAAAATATACTTGAAACTTACCCCTATGAGAATATAATATAAGATATATATAAAGTCTATATCTTCGCATTTTCGTGTAGATAGAGGATTGGATTGTAATAATCTGAAACTGTAAGCAATCACTATATGCTGTCAGAATCCTCGATCGACTTGCAAATCTATAGAAAGGCAGACATGTGTGACCTAGGTATCCACATAGGTTCATGTTAGTTAGGAATAATGCCTTTTGGTATCTAAATCTATTTGATTGTTTTACTCCTATTCATACGATAGTCATTGAAAAATGTTAAGTTTTTCCACATAATAAACATTGAGAATGATAAGTTCCATTGGATATAAGATCAAAATAATGAAATTTTTTATATTTCATAAAAGAAGGTTGAAACTTTTTATGTTTTCTAGAATACGATTAACCAAGTACACTTTTAGCATTTGCAAATCATTGATTGGAAAGAACCAGTCCTTTTGAACCCAATGAAAAATTCTTCGCGGCCTTCTTCAAATCACTAATTTTTGACTTTAGTCGTTCATTTTAGGAAACTAATATAGCACAACAAGTTTCAAACTTTATTTGCTCTGAAGACAAATCACAATATAACTCACTTATATTAGCAATAAGTTTTTCTTTTTCACATTCATTGTTTTCAAGTTACTTAGATAAACAAGAGATTTGATTTTATAGCTCAGAACATTGTACTATAAAATGTTCATGATATCATCCACTAGGCGTCAGCTCCCTTCGAGGGTGTCGTCATAGTACGGATTATACCCCTGGTGACCTGGTCTGAGATTGTACTTGAGGTTTTTCGAATCGTAGGGATGGTTGTAGCCATTACGATAGTAAATGTTCTATGCCTGCTGGTTTGACCATGTTGTGCCGAGTTGAAGTTCTTCATGCGTGGGTGCATCTTGTTGGATCATACTGAATCATCAGGGTTATTCTGGTTGTTGGTGTTGGTGTGGTTGTTTCCTTGTCGTGTAGGTGTCCCCTCAGGACTATGAAGTTTGTTTAATCTGCTCGAGAGCTTATTTGAATTGCTTCTTGATGGTTGTGTAGGCGTCTAAAAATGCCTATAGGTGTCCGCACGCAGCTCGAAGCGAAACACAAACGATAAGCGTCATCATTCAAGTCAAGAAAGGATTATCCGGCCCCATGGAAGCTAACGAATGTACAAAGTGAGTCAGTGGAGTGTACAAGTCAACGGAATAACAAAATACGCAATGCAAGTCCGGAGAAGTCAGAAAGTGTCAAACACCTCAAAGTGATCCGCATAAAAAATTAACATTTTGACCACTATACAGTCCGAATCTGGAAAAAATTCAAAATATAAAGTTGAAGGTCTCTTCGTTAGCTTTCTAACACATCCTGAATCACCTCATTCCGAGGTCGGATGAGTGAGTTAAGGCCACTACAGTAACTCTAGATCACCAATTGGTGACCCGCGCTACAGTAACTCCTGACCCGTGCTACAGTAACTCCGGGTCATCAACTCCTGACCCGTGCTACAGTAACTCATGACCCGTGCTACAATAACTCCGGATCACCAATTGGTGATCCACGCTACAGTAACTCCTGACCTGCGCTATAGTAACTCCTGAACCCCCCCCCCCCCGCGCGCGCTACAGTAACTCCTACCCCCCGCTACAATAACTCTTGACCATGCGCTACAGTGCTCCGGGTCACCAATTGGTTGTTAGACCCTAGAGGGGAGGGTGATTGGGGGTCTAGAGGCAATAATAATGCAATAAAAATTATGACAAGAAATACACTACAAAAATAAAAAGCGAGAGTAAAAGAGATAAGGTTAGAAATCGTTATCCAAGTGACGCGCGATGTGTTCACGAGGTTCGGTCCGCTGACCTACGTCCCCGCTCTCCACTGTAGTCTGTCTAAAAATTACTGCAGATAGCTGATCCCCATCAAACACCGATGATGGAAACTACAATTTGACGGCTTCCAGAAGACTATAATTTGAAGACTTTTACGTAGATCGATGAAGGTTACAATCTAACGACTCTCACATATCAAAGAGCTAAAGCAAAGATTACAAAATGATGATCTTTGCAACGCTCTGACAGAAAGAGACTACAAATCGACGGTCTCTTTAAACCAAGACACGAAAGTCCTCCCCGCATACCAGCATCAAGACGCACCGCGTTCACAGCCACTGACGCAGTGAAAACGTAGCTCAGACCCAGCTACTAACGTAGCTCATGTTCGGCCGCAAACGGAGCCTCCAAAAGCTGCTAACGTAGCTTCCATCCGCTGCCAAACGTAGTTCTTAAATGCTGCCAACGTAGCTTCTAACAAGCTGCTAACGCAGCTTCCAGACGCTGCAAATGAGCTTCCAGACGCTGCGTCCGAGCTTCCAGATGCTACGTTCAAGCTTTCATGCACTGCATTTGAACACAGAATTCACGTCAGAACGCGGATTTTGTGTTTGACTTATTCAAACACGAGCTGAACGGTTTCAAAACCGTTCCCCATGATATGAGGGGATCACAACTCCACTCAGGAGTAATTTAAGGGGGGCGATTACATCCCATTCAGCCCCACTTAGGAGCGAATTAAGGGGGGCGATTACACCCCTTAATCCCCTATAAATAACTAAGAAATCAACTTAGTTCAGATCCTTCTGCTTGGCAGCAAAGAAGAGATCCTTGGCGGGGGGGGGGGGGGGCTATCTTTGGATCTTTGAGAATTTTGGAGATCTAGAGATCGGCTTCTTCGGATCATCTTCTCGGAAACAGATTCTTAGGGCTATCTTCGTGCTTGGCTTGTCTAACCAATTACGGTTAAGATCAATCAACTCTTTTACAAGAGTTTAAACTCGCTCTGAGTTATCAACTCGTTTAGAGTTTCAAACTTGCCACGCAAGTCCTCCATAATGTCAAATCATGAGGAGAAGATACCGTTCCAATAAAACAAGATGTTCGGATCGTCAATGAGAATCAAACTCGACGTGAGTATTCGAGGGAGGCATCTCATCGCTACCGTGAAGAACCCAGACTTAAATAAAGGAAAGAATTCAGATCAATTCTCCTCTCTTTTGTAATCGGAAATCCAAATTATAATTAAGATCGAGAGAATACAAATTAATTTTCTTTCATTTTATTTATTACAAAATTTCCACCAAACACCCACTCTCGAGAAGAATCCACTACACAACCTGGTTTGGAAGTCAGAACTTCTTCTACACAATGATCTCCACGAGATCTCACAACCACACAATTGATCTCCACGAGATCACACTCACAACAGTAGCAATCACAGGAAAGACTCTCTCTTTACAATAGCCCTATGGCAAGAAGAGAGATTGCACTTGAAGCTTGGGATGTGAAAATGAAACAGTGAATAATAGGATGAAAGTTGAAGCTCTTTGAAATCAATAAACTTGAAAACAAGAGTTTTGCAATTAAGGCTTAAGTCTGAAGTAGTTGGGGTGTTAGGTATTTATGAGGAAAGAAAACAGCAGCCAAAGCCCCAAAGAATCAGACAAAATCCCCCCAAAACAGGAATTCTGAAACTGTAACCATTACAGTGTTATGAGTCGACTCAGTACTGTTCATGAGTCGACTCATAAGTAGCTGTTACAGGCTAAAAATCAACTTATGGGTCGACTCATAAAATTCATGAGTCGACTCATCATGCATGGGTCGACTCATGAAGTCATGGGTCGACTCAGCAGAAACAAAACATATTTTCCATCACAATTTATGAGTCGACTTATAACAGGCATGAGTCGACTCAACTTGATGGGTCGACTCATGATGTTGTGAGTCGACTCATCAGAAACAATTAAAAACTACGCAGCAGTTTATGAGTCGACTCAATACTGTTCATGAGTCTACTCATAAACATGCACACAGAAAATATCAACTTTGAACCTTGTTAAAAATTATCAAATAAATTTTAAAAAATGTAAAACTTTGAGAATAGTTTATAAACATTTTGACAAACTTGTTTGAAAAGAAATTTTGCAAAAAGGTCATCGTATTTGTGAAAAACATCATTTTAACACAAGTACCAAAATATGAGTTTTGAAAATGTATAAGTGTGTGTATGATATCCCAAATAGCTTCAAATAAAATCTACAATTACTTGCCTACATTTAAGTATTAGAGAAAAAATAAAATAGCAAATATCTCTCACATAGAAATATATTTCTTGAGTCTTGATATTGCTTTAGAGTTGATGAAGCTTCTCATTGCATTAAGTGTTCTTGATAAATATTGCTTCATCACTTTGCCTCCACCTCTTTTAGATATTGAGGTTATAGCTCATATGCCATCCAATCCTCCATATATGGTACTAACAAGCTTGATATTCATATTAACTACAATATCACTCAACAAGTAATTAGTATCGATAATAATGGTTGTAAATCATCATCAAAATATAAAGGCTAACAATCTCTCCCTTTTCGATGATGACAACCAACCATTATATTTGAGCGAATAAATATAGCTTATAGATAGTAGCTCCCCCTATCTATGAGCTCCCCATAACTATATGCACAAATGAGGAGATTTCTCTCCCCCTTTCTCACCATCAAAATGGGATATATGAAATAATGAACATGCATAAAGACATATGAAGTTCAACCAACCAAGCATAATAAGCAAAACTTTTTACATAATACATAAACCAAAACCATTTCTTATGTGACAAAAATCTTCTTCACTAAGAGGCTTGGTAAAGATGTCCGCTAATTGAGATTTAGTATCAATATAAACAAGGGATACATCGTTTCTCTCGACATGATCGTGTAAGAAATAATGGAGCACATCAATATGCTTGGTTCTAGAGTGTAACGAAATTTTTTGAAATGTTTATGGTACTAGTGTTATCACAAAAAAAATTTGTATTTTAAAAATACAAATCATAGTCAACTAAACTTTGTTTCATCTATAAAAGTTGGGCACAACATAAGCCGGCGGTAATATATTCTGCTTCCGTAGTGGAGAAGGCAACACAATTTTGTTTCTTGGAGGCCCAAGAGATAAAATAGTTACCCAAAAATTAACATGTATCACTCGTACTCTTGCGATCTACCTTACATCGGGCAAAGTCGACATCACAAAAATCATAAAGATTAAATGAGGTGCTTTTTGGATAAAATAAACCAAGATTAATTGTACCATTGACATATTTAATAATTCTTTTAACCGAAATCAAATGGGATATTTTAGGAGAAGCTTGAAAACATACATATGCACACACACTAAATATGATATCGGGTCTACTAGCAGTAAGGTAAAGAAGACTACCTATCATACATCGGTAAAGTTTTTGGTCTACATATCCACCACTATCATCCGCATCAAGCTTGATACTTGTACTCATGGGAGTTGGTGCATGCTTAGAGTTCTCCAATTCGAATTTCTTCACCAATTCTCTAGCATACTTATTTTGAGAAACGAATATCCCATCCTTAGTTTGCTTGACTTGGAGCCTGAGAAAGAAAGTGAGTTCTCCCATCATGCTCATCTCAAAGTGATCTTGCATAACTTTAGAAAATTCCTTGCATAAACTTCCATTAGTGGCACCAAAAATGATATCATCAATATAAATTTGAACTAAAATAAAATCATTTTTTTTCTCACAAAAAGTGTATTATTAATTTTCCCTTTAGAAAAGCTATTTTTAAGAAGAAAACTAGAAAGACGAGCATACCAAGCTCTAGGAGCTTGTTTTAACCCATATAAAGCTTTTTGAACCCGGTAAACATGATTAAGAAATGAATGATCCATAAAACCGGGGGTTTGCTCAACATATACTTCCTCTTCTATAAAACCATTTAAAAAGGTACTTTTCACATTTATTTGAAATAATTTAAAATTTTTAAAACTTGCAAATGCTAAGAATATTCTAATGGATTCCAACCTTACAACCGGTACAAAGGTTTTATCATAGTCTATGCCCTCCTCTTGATTGTATCCTTGGGCAACTAAACGAGCTTTGTTTCTCGTGACTATGCCATGTTTATCAAGTTTGTTTTGAAAAACCCATTTAGTTCCAATAACATGAGCATTATTAGGTCTAGGAACTAATTTCCAAACATTATTTCTTTAAAAATTGTTTAGTTCATCATGCATAGCTAGAACCCAAAACTCATCTTTTAAAGTATCATTTATCTTTTTAGGTTCTATTTGAGATAGGAAGGTAACATTACCACACTCACTCAAAGCTTTTGAGAGAGTTAGAACCCCTTGTGAATGATTCCTTATTATTTGCTCATTTGGATGATTTGGTGCAAATTTCCATGCTTTGGAGAGTTCTTCTTGCTCTTGAATGTTGTTACTTTCTTCATCCTTTTGTGCATCTATTGAGGGTGTATCATTTAGTTGCAAAAGTTCCAATCCTCCCTCAACATCATCATCATCTTTCCTAGGTAAACCAACTTGTAAACCAATATTAGTTTCATCAAAAATAACGTTTATAGATTCTTCAACAATAAGAGTTTATTTGTTGATGACCCTATAAGCCATACTTCTAGGTGCATATCCTAAGAAAATACCAATATCAATTTTTGAATCAAATTTATCATGATGATCTTTGGTGTTCAAGATAAAATATTTGCAACCAAAAATACGAAAGTATCAAATAAAAGGGGTTTTGCCATAAAATAGTTCATAAGAAGTTTTCTTAAGCTATGGTCTAATCAAAATACGATTCAAAACGTGGTAAGCCGTATTGACGGCTTCCGCCCAAAAATATTTTGGTAAATCAAAGGCATTTATCATTGTTCGTGCCATCTCTTGTATGGTGCGATTTTTTTGTTTAACAACACTATTTTATTGTGGTGTTCTTGGAGCGGAAAATACATGAGTTATACCTGTTGGTCCTATAGTTTTGATGATGATTTGTCAAACAATTTATAGCTAATATATTTTCTAGTTTCTGTTGTTTGGTTTTTCTCTTTTCAAGTAATTCAACACACGACAATCAAGAGTTAAAGATTCAAGTTCATGTGTGTGGATTCACCAAGGTATAAGTTTAGTTTGCTTACATATATTGTATGTTTATATTTAAGCTCAATATGTAAACACAACACATATTTGATGTTTTCTATCATATAAATGATTTTTCATCAAATTTATTACAATAATTTTTATTTCATGTTTACAGCTCATTCATACTTCATTTTATATATATATATATATATATATATGTATGATATATATATACAAGTTTACAAGTTATATTTCAATTTTCATGTTCGCGAAAAACAGGTTTTATGAACACTTTTAAAAAACAGTGGGTTTTCACAAACGAAAATTGCTTTTCCAAAAATTCATTCTCAAACATGTTTATTTTATCAATTAGAAATTTTCCCCAGTGTTTTACTATTTTTGGAATTGATTTGATATTTTTAACGTATTTTTAAAATCAGCCCAAAACCTGTCAATTGTCATGTATCAGTTTGCGGTCGACCGCTACGGTCGACCGCCAGCAGTTAATTTTCTTAATATGACTTTTATTTGTTCGTGGTCGACTGTGACGGTCGACTGTGGCTTCATCCAGAGACTTTCGCGGTCGACCGCCAGCTTTTAAAGTTCTTTTTTCAGTATTTTTGTGCTTCGCGGTCGACCGCGAGATTTCCACGGTCGACCGCCGAACTCATCATTGTTTTCTCAACGGCTATATTCTGATTTGATTCTCTGGAGCTATTTTGGTCTTTTCAAGTTAGTTTTGGCTGATATTTTGAGTGGGTATAAATACCCCATTGCTCTTCTCTTCCAATAGACCAAGTTTTGTTTTTACAGTGAAGTTTTAACAAAAGTTTAAGTGTGTTTAAAGGGCTGTTTAAGCTGATTCTGATTATCTGTTTCAAAAGAAGTTTTCTACAATAAGAAGAGGCCTTCAATTCAACTGAGGATCCTATTCTCATCATCCTCTACTGTTCTTCTTGTTTATTGAGAAGTTTTCCTAACTCATCTTTTCATATAGCTTATAATTTTATTTTCATATCTTAGCTATATTTATTGAGTTACATATTTTCATTCACTGTTATCACACACACTGTATTGAGCTTAATATTCCATACTATATATTATGGGTAGTGGTATGTGATTTAGTGAGTGTGAGCTTCATTGTGTTCTCATTTGTTATCGAGAACAAATCATTATATTTAATCATTATTATGAGTATCACTTGTAATACACTTGTACACCGAGAGAAGTATGGGGCGTGAGACGAGGTCAAATCTAATAGGAGTGGCGTCGGTTGATGAACCTAGGGAGAGGTTGCATCCGAGCACTTGAGGAGGAGGACACGGGCTAGGTTCCTACACTTAGTGTGTAAAGTGTGATTGCATAGTGTTTGTTGTGTGAAAGTTTTTGGTAAACTTGTAAACCGAATGTGTAGAAGTTCCGGCTTCCAAATCGGATTGTGATAGTGGAGATCTCCTCGAGGTGAGGAGCGGGGACGTAGGTCGTGGTGACCGAACCTCGTAAACATATCATTTGTTTGTATTTTGCTTATCGTACATTTTATTTGTGCTTATTCATATCATTCTTGCTCATATCCATCTCATATAGTTCTTGCAAGAACATTTTAATCAATATAACTTTAATTGGCATTTAATCGGGATTAGATTAGCATAAGACCCTAATCACCCTCTCTAGGGTCTAACAATTGGTATCATAGCTTGATGCTCTTTGATTTAAGGTCTAATCGCCTTGAGTTAAAGATCCAAGTTATCGTTTTTG
>BQKN01001022.1:315344-362789 GCA_022839385.1 Asparagus kiusianus
TTATTGAGAAGTTTTCCTAACTCATCTTTTCATATAGCTTATAATTTCATTTTCATATATTAGCTATATTTATTGAGTTACATATTTTCATTCACTGTTATCACACACACTGTATTGAGCTTAATATTCCATACTATATATTGTGGGTAGTGGTGTGTGATTTAGTGAGTGTGAGCTTTATTGTGTTCTCATTTGTTATCGAGAACAAATTATTATATTTAATCATTGTTGTGAGTATCACTTGTAATACACTTGTACACCGAGAGAAGTGTGAGGCGTGAGATGGGGTCGAATCCAATAGGAGTGGTGTCGGTTGACGAACCTAGGGAGAGGTTGCATCCGAGCACTTGAGGAGGAGGACACGGACTAGGTTCCTACTCTTAGTGTGTAAAGTGTGATTGCATAATGTTTGTTATGTGAAAGTTTTCGGTAAACTTGTAAACCGAGTGTGTAGAAGTTCCGGCTTCCAAACCGGATTGTGATAGTGGAGATCTCCTCGAGGTGAGGAGCGGGGACGTAGGTCGTGGTGACCGAACCTCGTAAACATATCGTTTGTTTGTGTTTTGCTTAGCGTACATTTTATTTGTGCTTATTCATATCATTCTTGCTCATATCCATCTCATATAGTTCTTGCAAGAACATTTTAATCAATATAACTTTAATTGGCATTTAATTGAGATTAGATTAGCATAAGACCCTAATAACCTTCCTCTAGGGTCTAACAATACCACGATGTGCACAAAAATCATTAAAAAATTTATTTTGAAATTCTCCACCATGATCACTTCTAATTTTAACAACTTTTAATTCCTTTTCATTTTCTTTTAACAAAATATGAAAAATCTTCAAAACATTCATCTTTACTACCAAGAAAGATTGTCCATGTAAAACGGGAGAAATCATCGATGATAATAAAAACATAGTGTTTGCCTCCTAGTGAGGCAACACGCATAGGACCAAAGAGATCAAGATGTAATAATTACAAGGGTTTAGAAGTTGATACCTCATTAATGGATTTGAAGGTAGACTTGGTTTGCTTACCTTTAACACAATCTTCACAAATAGTATCTTTGATGAAATGTAAGTTTGGTAACCCTTTTAAAAGATTCTTTTTGGATAACTTGGATATCAACTCTATGTTGGTGTGACCAAGCCTCTTATGCCAAATCCAAGGATTCTCATCAACCACCGCAAGGCATTTAATATCTTGATCTACTAGCTCATTCATCTCAAAAATGTATACATTAGATTTTCTATTAGCAACAAAGATAATTTTTTTTTATTTAGGCTAATAATGCACTTATCCGGTTTGAAAGGAATATCAAAACTTTTATCACTTAATTGACTAATACTAAGAAGGTTATGATTTAAGCATCTAACCAAATAAACATCCTCTATTATGGGAGAAGGTATCTTACCAATGCAACCAATACCTATAATTTTACCTTTCTCACCATCACCGAAGAAGACGTTACCTCCTTCAATCCTTGATAGGGTTGCAAATAGCTCTTTGTTGCCCGTCATATGATATGAGCAACCGCTATCAAGGTACCACATATCTTTACGTCATGTTTGTGATGTTCCCTACATAGGATAAAGACGTTGAAGCTTTAGGTTCCCAAATCTTGGGTCCTTGGGTGTTAGTATTCTTGGTATCTTTGGGTATCCATATCATTCCATAATAATCATTGTTATTTTTAATCCTACAATGAGTAGAGATATGACCATGTTTCATGTAATATGTGCACACAAAATTTTTCTTGTGTGTGGAAGCATAAGATCTATGAGACCTATTTCTTTCAAAGCGATGATGACTAGAATATGCATGAGTAGGTTTAATTCTACCACTTTTAATTTCAAGCCTTTTAATTTTAGATCTCAATTGTTTGTTTTCAAAATCGAGATCCCCTAACAATTCATCTTTTAGAGCAAGTGAGGATTGTAGTTGCTCAAGTTTGGAATCACAAGAAGTCTGCAATTTTTTAAAGGAAGAGTATTCTTTTGTCATTCTTTTAAACTCAATGTTTAGCTCTTCTAATACAGTTGCTAGATCACATTGCATATAAAAAGATTCACTTTCGGTATCGGATATTACCTCCTTTTCATGAGCAATAAAATAAATGTTGGGATCATGAAGAGCAATTTTTGCTCCTTCTTCATTGCTATCCGAATCACTTGGTTCGGATTCCTCACATCCGGCATACATGGCTTTCTTCTTCTTGTATTTCAAATATTTTTTCTTGATCTTTGAGCAATCTTTGGCGAGATGACCTGGTTCATTGTATTCAAAACATTTTCCTACACGCGAAGGAAATTTGTTGTTAGATCGATGATTAAACTTCTTATTCATTTTTATTAGTCTTGATATTCTTCTAGAGAGATGAGCCACTTCTCTAGAAAAGTCGACTTCACTATCCGAAGATGAGGAGTTACCACTAGTTTCTTTGAGAGCAATGGTCTTTATTTTTGGGGATGACTCCTCAATTTCCCGTGGGGCACTTCCTCTTTCTCCTTCCCTTTAAGCTTCTTCTCATAAACCTTAAGCTTGCCGATGAGGCCATCGAGAGCTAGAGTAGTAAGATCGTGAGCTTCCTCTATGGCCGTAGCTTTGGGCTCCCACGCTGGAGTCAATGAATGAAGGATCTTGTAGTTCATCTCTTGGATAGTTAATGTCTTGTCAAGACTATGCAATTCATTGATGATATTAGTAAAGCGAGAAAATATAGCATTAATGGATTCATTAAGAAGCATTTTAAATAACTCATAGTCATGCATAAGCTCACTAATTTTGGACTCCTTAACTTGGTTGGAGGGCGGGGGGGGGGGGGGGGGGGGGTTACTTAAATGTGTAATACATAATTTCACCCAAATTTCATGTGCGGTTGCACACGTGGAGACCCTATTGTACTCATTTGGGGAAAGACCATAAATTAAGGCATTCACGGCCTTCGCATTGAGATTAGCTAGGTGTCTTTCTCCATCGGTCATGGTACTAATCTTGGACTTTTCTACATATTTCTTTTCTATGATATCCAAGATGTCAAGATCAATGCAACGAAGGTAGATCCTCATTCTAGCTTTCCAATAGGTAAAATTGCTACCGGTGAAAAGTGAGGGTCTAGTGGTTGATTGTCCCTCCAGCATATGCACATTCAATGAAGCCTCCATTGGACCTTTCCTCTAAGGTGGTTAGACCAAAAATAACTATAGAGACTAAGCTCTAATACCAATTGTTAGACCCTAGAAGGGGGGTGATTAGGGTCTAGAGGTAATAATAGTGCAATAAAAATTATGACAAGCAATACATCACAAAATGAAAAGTGAGAGTAAAAGAGATAAGGTTAAAAATCATTATCCAAGTGACGCGCGATGTGTTCACGAGGTTCAGTCCGCTGACCTACGTCCCCGCTCCCCACTCTCGAGGAGAATCCACTACACAACCCGGTTTGGAAGACGAAACTTCTTCTAGACAACGATCTCCACAAGATCTCACAACCACACAATTAATCTCCACGAGATCACACTCACAACAGTAGCAATCACAGGAAAGACTCTCTATTTACAATAGCCCTATGGCAAGAAGAGAGATTGCACTTGAAGCTTGGGATGTGAAAATAAAACAGTGAATAATAGGATGAAAGTTGAAGCTCTTTAAAAACAATAAACTTGAAAACAAGAGTTTTGAAATTAAGGCTTAAGTCTGAAGTAGTTGGGGTGTTGGGTATTTATGAGGAAAGAAAACAGCAGCCAAAGCCCTAAAGAATCAGACAAAATCCCCCAAAAATAGGAATTCTGAAACTGTACAAAAATAACCATTACAGTGTTATGAGTGTTTGGTGGAAAATTTGTAGTGAAAAGAAATGAAGGAAAATTAATCTGTATTCCTTTGATCTCAATTACAATTTGGATTTCCAATTACAAAAGAGAAGAGGATCGACAGAGATCCTCCCCTTTGTTTAAAACTGGGTTCTTCACGGTAGCGATGAGATGCCTCCCTCGAATGCTTGCGTTAAGTTTGCTTATCGTTGACGATCCGACGTCTTGTTTTACTGGAACGTGATCTTCTCCTCATGATTTGACGTTGTGGAGAACTTGCATGGCAAGTTTTAGAACTCTGAACGAGTTTAAAACTCTATGAAAGAGTTGATTTAACCAAAATCGGTCTATAAGCCAAGGATGAAGAAAGCTCCTGTTGCTGATCTCCAAAGCTCCAGCAATTCCCTCCAAGATCTCTTCTTTTCTGCCGAAGAGAAGGCTCCAGCTCCAGGCCCCGAACTAAGCTGATTTCTTAGTTATTTATAAAGGATAAAGGGGTGTAACCACCCTCTTAATTCGCTCCTAAGTGGGGCTAATGGGATGTAACCGCCCCTTAAATCACTTGTGAGTGGAGTTGTGATCCTCTCAGATCGTGGGAAACAATTTTGAAACCATTCAGCTTGTGTTTGAATGAGTCAAACACAAAATCCGCATTCTGGTGTGAATTCTGTGTTCAAACACGGTGTCTGGAAGCTTGAACGCAGTGTCTGAAAGCTCGGACGTAGCGGCTGGAAGCTCATTTGGCTGTTTGTTAGAAGCTGCGTTTGGTAGCGGATGAAAGCTGCATTGGCAGATTTCGGAGGCTGCATTTGCGGCCGAACATGAGCTGCATTGGCAGCTGGATCTGAGCTGCGTTTGCAGCATTTGGAGATGAATGTGAGCTGCGTTTGCAGCCAGGTTTGACCTGCGTCCGCGGTCGAATTGGTGTTGCGTCTTGATGATGGTACGCGGGGAGGACTTCCACGTCTTGGTTTGAAGAGACCGTCGATTTGTAGTCTCTTTCTGTCAGAGTGTTGCAAAGATTATCGTTTTGTAATCTTTGCTTTAACTCTTTGATATGTGAGAGTCGTCAGATTGTAACTTTCATCATCGGTGTTTGATGGGGATAAACTATCTGTTGTGATTTTTAGACAGCCTACAATGAGTCGACTCAGTACTGTTCATGAGTCGACTCATAAGTAGTCATTATAGGCTAAAAATAAACTTATGGGTCGACTCATAAAATTCATGAGTTGACTCATCATGCATGGGTCGACTCATGAAGTCATGGGTCGACTCAACAGAAACAAAACACATTTTCCATCACAGTTTATGAGTCGACTTATGACAGACATGAGTCGACTCAACTTGATGGGTCAACTCATGATGTTGTGAGTCGACTCATCAGAAACAATTAAAAACTACGCAGCAGTTTGTGAGTCGACTCAATACTATTCATGAGTCGACTCATAAACATGCACATAGAAAATATCAACTTTGAACCTTGTTAAAAATTATCAAATAAATTTATAAAAATGTAAAACTTTGAGAATAGTTTATAAACATTTTGACAAACTTGTTTGAAAAGAAATTTTACAAAAAGGTCCTCGTATTTGTGAAAAACATCATTTTAACACAAGTACCAAAATATGAGTTTTGAAAATGTATAAGTGTGTGTGTGATATCCCAAATAGCTTCAAATGAAATCTACAATTACTTGCCTACATTTAAGTATTAGAGAGAAAATAAAATAGCAAATATCTCTCACATAGAAATACATTTCTTGAGTCTTGATATTGTTTTAGAGTTGATGAAGCTTCTCATTGCATTAAGTGTTCTTGATAAACATTGCTTCATCACTTTGCCTCCATCTCCTTTAGATATTGACGTTGTAGCTCATATTCCATCCAATCCTTCATATATGGTACTAACAAGCTTGATATTCATATTAACTACAATATCACTCAACAAGCAATTAGTACCGATAATGGTGTTTGTAAATCATCATTAAAACATAAGGGCTAACATTGGCGACCCGCGTTACAGTACTTCGGGTCACCAATTGGTGACCCTTGCGCTACAGTAACTCCTAACCCACGGTCGCGTGGGTCATCGTGGTCTGTTCCACGCCCAGGACTGTCCATAACGTCCAAAACACGTATTTTGATGATTCTTTCGGGATTTCTTTGTTTCAGAGCTTCCCAACTGATTGAATATCATCCACAAATATGGTTAGACCATTCTCAACTGAAGATATGGCCAAATCTCTCATTCTAATCCAAATACCCCGCATTAGGAGTCCTATAAATACAAGCCTAGGGCCTCCTTTCAGGAGAGACTGGAATTTTTATCAAGAGGACGAGGTGCTGCTGGATTGAGGAGTCAAGGAGCATGAAATTTCAGAGGAGGCTAGCTAGATCTCGGCAAACTTCGGCATAAAGAAGGAGTCTTTCGAGGGATCTGAAGCCCTGTACTCCCTTTCCTTGAGATTAGGCTTGGTCTTAATCTCGAGAAGAGTACTGAATTCGCTTGGTCGATATCAGTACTTCAGCGAATACTTTCTTGGTGAAGTAGGAGCTCTGATCAATACTTCTGCTAACAGGATCTGATCCGTAGGCGGTCCACGGATAAACCCCGGCACTGGCAACTATCCCGTGCAAGCAATAGAAGATAAACTACTATCGTGTGTAGTTTGAAAGAAAGTTATAATTTTTAATCAAAAGTCTTATAAAAAGGCTATTTTCTTGAGTTTGTTGTAAATGTCTAAAGTCGTAATGAACTCATCAATGAAATTAACTTTCCACCCAAACAGATTGTTGCAATCATAACCGCCAATTATTCTTGTTGGGCTATTTGCCCACTGTCTAATCCGTCGCAGTTAGGGTGGTTCCATGGTTTTGTGGTTCGCCTCCAGCAGCCGGCTTTCTAAAAGCTGATCAAAGGTGGACGCCAACTGTTGATGCTTAGAAAATCTTACAATTATTGACTCTTAAGGATCGGACTCATAGAGGTGGGCCCCTTGATCAACTTAGATGGCTGGAGTAGATGATGAACGTCGTGTTTGGATTGTTGATGTAGAATCAATCTCTGCAACATAGAAAAAGTGTGTCCACGAACGCCCCTCTAATGCATAAGTTAGATTCTTGATAAAAGAGATCAAAAGCAGTAGGTAGTTTAGAGGTATTTTGAGGTGGAAGATAATTAACCCACATCGGTCATCTAGTAAAAAATCTATCATTGGTCTTACCTGAGGTAGGAGGGCATTTATACTGGACCGACTTGTATACATGCCACCATCCTAATGATTGAGGTTGTCACGGCGTAAGTTTAGCTCTTGATTTTATTACTTGGCTTGCAAGTTTGATACTTGGGCGGCAAGCCGAGCCACGTGATAGTACCTCATTGGCGTAGAATGGTGCAGCCGATACAAGTGTAGATTGAGCGTTTATAAAGGAGTCGACAATTAAAGTAATTGATTAATTGATATCTTCAACATATTATGTTGAGGATGAGATACGATTCGAATCAATTATCTTAAATTAAGACGGACTGCTGTATAAACTGGGCCAGGTTGAGATAAAGCATGTTAGCCGACCTGTTGAGGCCAGCTATTATAGACCTAGGTCTCTTTTTTGGGCTTTTAGGTCAACTACGTGGGCTTTAACCGTAAAATTATACTAAGTGTAGATGTCCCACACTTTAAAGTTTAAGGTGCGTACCTGGTTGATTAAGTCAACATCATCGTCGTATGTGGTCTGGGTAACTCAAATGACAAACCTGGGTTGTATGCATAACAAGTATTAAGGCAAATTTTATTGAACATTGGGATAATTTTTTGAAGAAAGATGATTCGGCTATCAAAGTTTAATTTTATTGAATTTTGGAGTATTTTTTGGTACAAAAAATAACTTTATGTATCCAAGTAAAAAAAAAGAGGTAACTATGGGTAAAGCTAGAGTTTTATTATATTAAGTTATAAATGTTCATATTTTTAAATAACACGCTCAAATCTAAAACCATCATGAGTGATCCAGACGATTGGGAGATTCCAATAAATCTTTCATGATTTTGGATTTGATTCTGATCTAGATTTGATTTTATTTGGGAAAGAATTTAATATTTGATATGACATACCTAAAAAAAAGGGCGTTGCACACGAACAGTGTATCACGTAACCAGGGGGAACACCTCGCCTGCCCCTCTATATGGGGTCCTAAGGCATTAATCTAGAAAAAAATTTAAAGCCTGTACACATGCAAATCGAGTATTGGGCAGGATATATCTGCTAAAAGACTTCACACGTCAGCTTTTAATTTTTCTTTCTTTTTCAATTTCTAGCAACCATATCACAATAAAATCCCAAAGAGAGAGAGCGCAAGAGGTGCTCTAATGGCAGCAGCTCTCTTCTCGCCTCCCTCTTTTTCTCCCTTGTCTCTCTGTAAGAGGTACAAATTCACCTCTACCCTCTCTCTCTCTCTCTCTCTCTCTCTCTCATTTTCTCTTTGGATTTGCGTGCAGGGACCAACAACTTGGTTCATCAAAGAGGAGACAAAATAATGGGTTTTTTAAGAAAACCCATGTCATTGTATCTTCTTACTCGGCGCCCATTTCATCAAAAAGTATCCAGAGAAGGGACTTGGTTCTCTTTGGCATCTCAACTTCTGCTGCTCTTTTATTCTCTGCTCATGGTAAAAGAGAGTTTTAAATTAGCTTGCATCTTATCCAGCTCTACATTCATTAAGAATTTTTATTTGTAGGCTGAGGGTATTCTTAAAGAGAGAGGATATTTTCTAAATTCCGATTTTAGGATTTAGGTTTTACCTATGTATCCCTTAATTAGGGATATCGTGGAATTATTCTTCAACATAAATTTTTAGAGGGGGTGGGGGGGGGGGTTACCTCTGTTGGCGCCTGTTGGTGTCTGTGGTTAAATCTGGAATAATACAGATATATAACAGTAAAAACTGAACAGAAAAATGAAGTGCAGTAATTTAAAGTTTTCCAACTCAGCTGCTGTGTGTTTGTAAAACGCTGTGCTTAAAGCATTATTTGGCCTACTCCGGTGCAAGGATCCCAAGGCCAAATTGCTTCCAGAACAGCAGTCCAGTACTCTTGTGTGCACCGACCCAGTACTATCAAGATTCCTCGGTCTATCAAACAAAGATCTCCTCGATTTATAAGACCAAGATCTCATCGATCTATAAGACCTTCTCTGTTTAGGCACTATTCTTACGAGTACTAGCTATTCTATAACATATATATATCTGTATATATTGATTGTTATTTTTGGAATGAATTTTTTTTAAGGATTTGAGGTTTATTTATAGCGTTTGAGAAAATACTATGTACTAATAAAATAATATTATTTTACTATACATATGGGACTCATGTCTAATTTTTTTCGGTGGGCCCACCACTAAAAATTTAGCGATCACACAAGATCAAACTTATCTGTGGTAGTTTTCACTTTGAACCATACTTATCTTTGCCTTTGTTTTTTCCTTGCCTTTGCACATTTATGACCCTGTGCGTGTCCTGGTTTCTGCTAGGGCTCTAGGTATCTTTTCACAAGACACCATAGGAGACGACCAAATTTTTACCCATGCATAGGTGAGTTCTTTAGGCATGTTTCCTATCAAACATCCCGCATCCGAAATACGTTGAACTCATTAAGGCTTAAGAGTCATCTTTTCTCATGATAGGATTCTAAGTAAGTCATTTAGGTGTGTTTTCTATCTAACACCCCACATCCGAAATGCTTTGGACTTATTAAGGCTTAACAGCCATCCCCTTTACATGATAAGATCCTAGATAAAATCAAAGTTTTACCCGGGTTGTTCAGCCAGGTAAGGATAATATTAGAGGGAGATCAAAGATCAATTAAGTATCTCGTTCCTTACGGAGCGCGTTACGTAACCCCCAAACATTGCCTTAGACACCGACTAATCCAAGAAAACTTGAACCATTTTACTTGTAAATCTTACTTGACTTTTGAACCAGTTATCTTGTCATTAGTAGCATAAGCTTTGAACTAATAATTAGATGTAAATAATAAGTATTTGTAAGACTCACCAAACTTTATAAATCTTACTTAACTTTTGAACCAATTATTTTATTATTAGTAGCATAAGTTTTGAACTAATAACTTAATAAACATGGTAAGTATTTGTAAGACTTACAAAATTTTGAGACCCATTCTAGCAGACGTCCTTTCGACTACGTTCTTTTTCAGACCCTTAGTTAAAGGATCAACCACATTTTCTGAAGATCAGACGTTAATCACAGAGATGACTCCTTGACAGATGAGCTATCTCAAATAGCCATGTTTCAGACGAATGGTCCGTTTCTTTCCATTGAACATTGAGTTTGCTGTCACAACACTCGCCGCCTGATTATCACAATAGATAGTAATTATGCCTTGTAATTCTGTCAATGGAAGGTCTTGAGAAAACAATTGAGCCATTCAGCATCATCTCTTGCAGCACAGAGTGCGAAGAACTCAGATTCTGTTGATGACTGTGCAATCATGATCTGCTTCTTAGACTTCCACGAGACGGCATCTCCACCCATAGTGAAGATAAATCCTCCAGTAGATCTGCACTCATCTGGTTCTGAGCACCAGCTCGTATTTGAATAGTCTTCGATTATACCTGAATATCTAGTGTAGAATAGGTCCAGATCTGTAGTTTCTTTCAAATATCTTATTAATCTCTGGACAACATCCCAATAAAGCTTTTCAGGATTACTTGTGAATCTACTAAGCATTCCTACAGCGAATGTTATGCCTGGCCTTGTGCAGCTCATCGCGTACATAAGACTCCCAATGATCTTTGAGTATCTTAGCTGTTCTATTGGTCTTCCAGTGCTCGGTCGAAGCTTCTTATTGTAATCATACGACACTGATAGTTCTGACAGGTCGTAGTAGTCATACTTCCTTAGCACGCTCTCGATATAATGAGATTGGGATAATACAATACCCTCATCAGAGTATATGATTTTGATTCCGAGAATCACGTCCGCAGTTCTAAGGTCTTTCATGCTGAACTGTGCCGAGAGAATTTTTTTGGTAGTTACTATCTCCAAATCACTCACAATGATGAACATATTATCCACAGAGGCAGAGGATCACCACCTTTCCTTCAGTGATCTTGATGTATAAGCACTTGTCAGATTCACTGACTTGATACCCATTGTTGCGAACAATCCCATCAAACTTCTCATGCCAGAGTTTTGGTACTCGCGTAAGTCCATATAAAGACTTAACAAGTTTACAAACCTTACCAGCTGGAGCATCAAGTCCTTCTGGTTTCTCCATGTAGATCTCTTCTGTGAGATCTCCATTGAGAAAGACAGTTTTCACATCCATCTGATGTATGATGAACCTTTTAATCGTCGCCCATGCGATAAACACTCTGATGGTAGTGATCCTACAAACTGGTGCATATATATCAAAGAAATCTATACCTTCTTTCTGAGAGAATCCATTTGCCACCAGTCTTGTTTTATACTTTTCAATAGTATCATCAGGACATAGATTTTTCTTGAAGATGCACTTGCAAGGTACATCCACCAGCCCCAAGTATGATTTTGGATCAATGAATCTATTTTATCATCTATAGCTTCTTTTCACAGAAGAACATCTATTGATTGTATTGTTTTTTGAAAAGTCTATGGATTTCCTTCCACATTATAGGTGATGAAGTCATCTTCAAAATCTTTATGTCTCATGATACGCTTGAAAGATGGTTCGATAACTCTGTCATCATTGACACTTTCAATTTCTCACGAAACTGGCTACTCTTGTATATCTGACATACTAGCATTATCTGCTATATCTTTGAGCAATAAACCTTTATCTTTGATAACTTATCCTCAAAGAATTTTGCATCCCGAGCTTCAATGATGGAGTTGGTTCCAAGGTCCAAGAACCTGCACGCATTGCTATCTCCAGCAAAACCAAGAAATACACATCTGTTTATCTTTGGCCCGAGCTTAGACCTTCTGATATCTGAAATTCGAATGTATGCGAGACACCCCCACATTTTGAGACTATCCAAAGAATCTGGATATCCTAACCATAACTGATGAGGAGCATTATCAGTTTTGGAGTAGAGTACTCTATTTAGAATCCAGTTTGCCATCAGCAAATCCTCTCCTTAATAGCAGGTAGGAAGACCATATGTGATTAGCATCAAATTCACCATCTCAGTCAATGTGCGATTTTTTTTTTCTGCAATCCTATTAGATTGCGAGGAATAAGAAGCAATAGTTTCAGCAATGATTCTATGCTCCTTAAAGTATGCTTCCGATTCCTTAGAACGATACTCTCCTCTGTCGCTCCTGAGTTTTTTGACATGCAGTCCAAGCTGCTTCTCCACTCGAATCTGAAACTCGATAAACTTGCTGAAGGCTTCATCTTTAAATTTCAACAGGTAAACGTGGCAGAAGCGAGAATGATCGTCAATAAATGTGATGAAGTACTTCTTGCCGTCACTAGTGACGAAGCTCTTGAAGTCACAAGTATTTGAATGAATTAGATCCAACAGGTTGGTGCTCCTCGTGACATTTGAAAATGGCTTCCTCTTCAGCTTTGCTTACACGCAAACTTCACACTTCTCAGGCTTATTACCCCTTATATTTTAAAAGTAATCCTAATTTCTCCATGCTAGATAGTTTTTTATAATTTACATGTCCTAGCCTATTATGCCATAATGCAGTGGAATAAGCAGAAGATGATACTTTATTTATAACCAAGTTGGGTGAATAGTACTGATCTTATACATGTCATTAGTACGAAATACATTGTCAAAATATATTTTCTTAAAGGATAATACAGTATTACCTTCTTGAAAATCCAGTCTTATACCTGTATCACATAGCAGGCTTCCAGAGACTAAGATTTTAACAATTGAGGGAACATGTTTCACATCCTTCAATGTGAGAATCTTCCCTGAAGAGAGAGTCAGCACTATAGTCCCAGTTCTAAGAACAAGAACCACAGAACGATCAGCCATTGATACGTTCTCTTTGATAGCAACATAAGAAGAGAATAGATCTCTGTTGGAGCAGACATGACAAGTAGCACCTGTATCTAACCATCAATCAGAGATATTGCTGTTAGGAGTTGTTACCTAGAAGATTATAGCCACACAATCATCAACTTGATTGACATTATGCGTTGTTTCCTTCTTTGGTGCTTTGCAGTCTTTGGCAAAATATCCTTGCTTCCCACAGTTGAAATATTTACCGCTCTTCTTGAATTCCTTCTTCTGAACGTTCAGGTTCTTCGGATTCTGATTCTTCTTTCTGTTAAAAGACTTCTTCTTCTTGAAAGATAAATTATTACCTTTTTCAGAGTTAGCAGCCAACATGTTAGCATACACCTTCTGCTTAGCAAGGAGCTCAGTCTTCGTACGAGTCCGAGTCTCGTCCTCGATCCGAATGAACCTCTTCAAATCAGATAGAGTCATCTGTCTTTTCCTTCTCCGAATATTAGTGGAGAATGATATCCAAGATGGAGGAAGCTTGTTGACAATTGCACCAGAGATAAATGTTTGACAAAGACTGATTTTTTCATCCTTCAGCTTCATAACAAGCTTTTCAAGCTCTTTAACTTGAGACAAAACCTTAGTATCATCTTCGAACTTCAAGTCCAGAAACTTATCAATGAGCTGAGATTTGGACAGCTTCTCCTCATCCTTGTACTGATACTCCAGAGCATTCCAGATTTTCTTTGCAGAAGGCTTGTTGGTGTAAGCATCTGTCAAATGATCGACCAGAGAGTTAAGAAGATAACTCCTGCAGAAGTGATCATCTCTAGCCCAAGAGGTTTTAGATTCAAAATCTTCTTCAGAATCAGGTTTCTCCTCAGAAATCACATAGTATATTTTCAGAAGTTGCATCCCAAAGATAACTTTCCGACGCCATGCGTTGAAGTTGGAACCATCAAAGTTCCCTAACTTAAGACAGTCCACTCCAAGAGTCCTCGCAGAATCCATGGTAGATCAAAATAATACTTTAAGATTGTTAGAGCCTGTGGTTAAATCTGGAATAATACAAATATATAACAGTAAAAACTAAACAAAAAACTGAAGTGCAATAATTTAAAATTTTTCAACTCAGCTGCTGTACGTTTGTAAAACACTGTGCTTAAATCATTATTTGGCATACTCCGGTGTAAGGATCCCAAGACTAAATTGCTTCCAGGAATAGCAGTTCAGTACTCTGGTATGCACCGACCCAGTACTGTCAAGATCTCCTTGATCTATAAGGTAAATTGCTTCTAGGAACAGCAGTTCAGTACTCTGGTGTGCACCGATCTAGTACTGTCAAGATCTCCTCGATCTATAAGGTAAAGATCTCCTCGATCTAGGCAAATATCTCTTAGATCTATAAGACAAAGATCTCCTTGATCTATAAGATATTCTGTCTAGGCACTGTTCCTACGAGAACTAGTTATTCTACAATATATATATATATATATATATATATATATATATATATATATATTGATTGTTGTTTTTGTAATGAATTTTCCTTAAGGATTTGGGGTATTTACAGCGTTTGGGAAAACACTATGCACTAATAAAATAATATTATTTTACTATACATGTGGGACCCACGTCCAAATTTTTCTTCCGTGGGGCCCATCACTTTTGAAAAATTTAAAGAAAACATGGGCAGCTCTGTTAGGCAGCAGCCCATGTGAGAGAAAAAAATATATTATATTCAACAACCTCAATCCGGAAGAATTGAGGGATAAAATCAGCAAGTATCTACACGTGGGGTGTTAGCCTACAAATATCGTTGATTAGGGGTTTCTGGGGGTTGGGTTGGGTTGGTGGTCTTTTATTTTATTTTATTTTCTTATTTTTTTGGGTGGGGGTGGGGTGGGGTTTTTTTTTTTTTGGAGGGGAGGGGGGGGGGGGGGTTTGTAGGTAGAACAACCGATAAAATATTGGATAGTGAAAATAGGATTTAACTGAAAGACAGTTTTACGTTATGATTTTGGCTGTTAAATGCCTTCAAACACAAGATAAGGATAAAGAGCTTGTAATAAATTATTTTTCAAGCAATATCAAGCATACCCAATTGAACAGTGTCACGTAACTTGATTTCCTAGTTACCTCAAGTTAGTTCTATGCCATGTAACTCGATTGACTAGTTACCTCAAGTTAATTATTTGAGAACTTAATGTGCAAAGAAGATAAAAAGGTGAAATAAAAAGGAATTAGTCTAGAATTATATTGTTTAGAACTAGTGAGCTTACTTGAAGCAGAGGTTGCTATAATTATAACGCTGCACATAGATGAATTGTGCCATTTTATTACAATTTATTATTGTCGCTTAACGGGATTTTTACGAGAGACTTTCATATGCTGTGTATTTGTCCTGCACAGGGGACAACCCTTAATACAACAGAATGAACCAACTAGATGAATTAGTACCAATATAGAGATGATATTGACATTTCCATAAAACAACATTGGTTTTGTTATAATGGAAAGAGGCTCAAATACCTATATTGTGCTGAAAGTAAACTCAACCAAGGAACTAACCTCTTGCAGTTCACATTTGCAATCAAAACGTAAAGTCCCTGCCTGAGTCCCCCTTTTTTTTTGGGTTGCTGAGAATGCATGTCAATACTCTTTGAGCATCCTCTTAATTCTATAACCCTATAGAACTATCTCTAAGTGACACTTCCATTGTGGATCGTGGGAGTTAAAACTCAAGAGACTCAAGACTATTTACTTATGAGAATAATGCCCTTGGCAATCTGAGTTACTCTATTTGGATTCTTTGCGAGTGAAGGTTCCACTTGACGCTTCTTACTAGTCAAAACTTCATAGACAAGGCCTCAAAGATTAGATTGCTAGCACGGCACATTCTTCTTTTTTGATAAATCTTAAGTTCTCGACTGGTTTTAGTAAAAAAATTGGCTATTCATCCAGAACCAGGTAGCTCGCTAAATTGTTCTGACAGATTCTCAGTGATGGTGGTTGTTTGTATTTAATCTTTGTTTGATTGTGTTAACATGCATTATGACCTGTAATGCTCATATATTAAGCAGATTTTAAGAATTACTCTGAGCATAGTGATGTAGGTCATTGGTATATATCAGAGTTTGTTTTCTCTTAGACTAGATAATTGAGAAAAGAAATGTGCGACCTCTTCTTTTTATTCTAGTCACAATCCACTCCATCTAAATCTGTGTATTCTTACAACTCTATATTCGTTAATGCATTGTTTCTTCTTCTTCTTCTTTTTTTTTTGTAGATGTACATGCTGAGCTTGCACTGGGGGGTGAAGATGTGAAAATGGCTTTATCAGTGGATGACATCAATGCATATTCTTTTCTATACCCTCTTGAGTTGCCTGCAAAGAAACTTACCTTCAAATGGTAATTTGCAATATGTTCCTTGAGCCATATGCAGAATCTCATATTTTTTTCCATTTAGGTCTGGTTTTCTCATTAAAAGCACTATAATAAATTCAACACTTAAGTTTTCTAGAACAAGCTACATTGATTGTTGATATATCTTTTATTTCTGCATCAAATATTCAAGTCCAAAAGTTTGCATTCTTTTCATACATATAATGTGATAAATCCTATCCTGATCTAACATTTGTAACTTTTTTAGGGTGGAATCGAGAAAACCAGAACGTTATTCATCTGCTGCTCCACTATCACGTAAGTTGGGCTCTTAATTATCTTCAAACTCTTGGTAATAAATTATTTCTTTTTGACAACACATGGAAATGGCCAGTCAGCTGTATTAAATACTTCCATTAAACTTTATATGAAGCATACTTGCATATCCAGTTATTTAACTATTCAACATAAATTTTCCAGTGTAAGCTAACGAAGTTTATATTAAACAGCTAATGCACGACAGCGCATTGTGTATGAGCGAGTTGACATCATCAATAACCTTGTCATCTCTGTTTCGGTAACTTTGATGTAACTATGAAATCTCCCATTAATAGCCTTAGCAATTCATTTCATGTGAAATGACATCCTACAGGTTGTCATGGAAGAAAGCACTTGAAGAGTGTAAAGGTAGAAGTCATAAGTTATCTATTTAGCCTCTTGATTTGCACTTTTCAAATGCTTCTTCTCAAGCAAGTAAAGGTTACTATGGCTCTTCGGTGAAGATGTTCTCTTCTAATTTAATACAAATCTCTGCAAAGTTTGATTAATGATTTCAGGTCTATGTGTGCAGATTGGTCCCCCAAATTCTCGATTTCTAACTTCTAATGACAAGGGATCATGGACGGCAAAAGATATCGCTGATTCTGTTTTATCCGACAAGTCTGCACTGGTACTATTGCCCAATCACTTTAACCAAAAGTAAAAAGTAAGAAGGCAAAAGACTGTTTCTTGTTTTTATGATTCTGGAACATCAAGAAAGTTATCATAAGCAAGGGAATTGCCAAGTCCTATTTATGGGGTTAAAATTGCACAAGGTACCAATTCATTGATCAGTTTTGCTTGTGAAAGGCGATGTTGAAAGGCATAATATATATGAGAGGTACAACCGTTAGAATATGAATATATGATTGTAGGAAATAATAAGAAGAGTATAGTCGTCCTGCTTAAAATTTGGCACCCCAGAATATATACTTCTGTTATAAAAGTATTTTTATAACTACATGGTTATTATGAAGGTGCACCAAATAAATACCTGCATACAGTTTTTATTCATATAATACCATGTAAACTTGGTTTATGAGATACTATTTAGGAATGCACCATCAAATATGCCTTACACAGACTGTTTCTTTTTTCGTGCAGCCTGTATCCACAGACCAGCGCACGGTTGAGAGTTCTGTTCTTGACGCACATTCTAACAAAGTAAGCCTTTATATGCAACTTTTGTATTTGGATTCATTCTTCTGAGCTTTCAAATTATTTGGTCATTCTATGTATAGGTGGACGGTGAACCTTACTGGTACTATGAGTATCTTGTTCGGAAATCTCCTACAAAAGTTGTAAGTTTTCTGCTCTTCACTTTCGAAAGAGATTTTCAATCAATAATAACCCAAAAAAAAAGAACTGGTGCTTGATAATGAGGTCTGTGGAATAATAAACAAACAAAATTGTGGGTTTCTATGTTTTTCATGTTGTTATTTTTGAATAAGTTTCGACAGATATTTGAACATCTTTTTGATGCCCGGTATCAGGTGCAAGAATCAAACGTTTATAGACACAATGTGGCTTCTACTGGAGAGCGAGACGGTATTAACTTTTTTTTTCCTGTTTTAAATTCTTATTGAACATTATATCAACTAGCGAGTTAAAAATGCAAAATTTATTTGCCTTTATCCTTGGCAATGCAGTCCAAGCTCTTCTTCTTCCCCTCACCCCCACCCAAAAAAAAAGAAAAAGAAAAAAAAGAACTACTCGAGACATTTTCATTGTGCATTATTAGCTGACATTCTAACTTATGCTTTCGCAGGATATTTGTATTCTCTGAATGCCTCAACTATTGGCAAGAAATGGGATTATGTAAGCCCCTTTACCATATTGTCATCTTTTTTGCCATTATTTTATCCAGATAATTTATCATTTTCTTTAAACGTACTAATTGATACCATGAAAAGATCACTGTTTGAGTGTTAAAGCCTTAGGTATATTTATCACTTCTTTTGCAATCGTGTGTAAAGTCATGGCCAAGATATTGTCGCAGTACATTCTACCAGATATTTGTTTTCATGCTGTGTGATTACGATAAATCGATTGGTCTACAAGCACCAGGTGTAATCATCTTTTTAGTCTGCATTTCATATTCTGCTATGTCAAATTTGGTTGACTTTGTTAAAAATGACAATCATCACTGATAAGGGGGAGAAAGTAGAAAATTGTTCCGGGTTACTATCAGATACGCTCTCTGTTCGTGGGGTTAGCCACTTATTCCCACAAAAAAAACTAGCACTTTGAACCCCGATCCCAAAACAGAGTTCTCTGCCCATCATTCGTATTTGATATGTGGGTGAACGTTAAATTAATGTGTTGCGGAGAGATACCCTAATATTTCATTCTATTAAATTCTCTTAGGTGTTGAATATAGACCTCCTATAGTACAAATGCAGATAATAGAGAACTTTGTTTGGACATTCGGGAGCCTTCTAAGTGCTAATAAAAAATGGGTAAAATGCAGTCCCCTTCTTCACTTATACCTTCAATAGATCTTATCACCCCTCAACTATTTTATTAGCACTCAACACCACAGGATTTATAAGGGAGACACCACTAGATTTGGAGGGGGAAGAGGGGGGGGGGGGGGGGGGTGTTATCTTCAATTTTAACCTCCTCAAAGTGTGAATCCTGGGGTGTTTTAGGTGCTAGTAAAGTGGTTGAGGGGTGATAAGTGCTACCTAATGAGGTTGTTATCTGCAAAGTAGTGAACTCGCTATAATAGAGGGTATGTGTCAGCAATTAACACTTTTTTTAATTCATGTAATTTGTGGGGTTTTTTGGCTATTTGGAGAATGCTATGGACGGTAGAAGTGATTGTGTATTAAAAAACAGTGAGCAAATTGCCCAAGAATTTGCTTCTCCTTGTCTGGATGAAAGAAAGAAAGAAAGAAAGAAAGGAGCACAAGATTTTATAGACCTCTATTTTTTGGTCTATGGCCTGGTTGATAACTGGAAGCGAGGAACATATATGGGTGTCTTCATGATGAGAAAATTGATTAATTATTTTTGCAGATGGGACCATTCTTACGGCAAACCGTGGAATCATTCCGTCTACTTCCTCCAACGGATAATTATGTACCCCCCTATAAGGATCCTTGGAGATTTTGGTGATCTAAAGCCAGTCGTCTTCGGCAAAAATATTACATTTTTGTAGTTGTTATAAGACGTGACCTGTTCTTTTGTTTGATTTTGTTTCAATTGTTTTGAGCTGATGAGAACCAATTGATTCAATGATCTACATTAGATTGATAGTTTTTGCTGGCCAGAATGTTATACTGTTGTATCTGTTGGTAAAATTGACTGTATTAAAGTACTTGCGCTGCATTGTTGCAATTTGAGGAGTGTATCTTTCACGAGTACGCAAGATTTTACATGTTACAGCAAACATGTTTTGGTTCATGCTGGTGAAATCTTTTATGCAACTGTCCGACTGCTCTCAATTAATTGCGGTATCGCAAGACGAAGGAAAGGGGAAATTATTATTACTATTATTTTAAATTTTAATCTTACAGCTTACAAGGAAAATTTTGAGCTTACAGCTTACATGGAATGGCCATAGTCATACCCTTGCCTTGATTTGCAAAGGCAGAAGGTTACTGATACTTTATTTGATTTACATCTGATTGGACACTTCAACATTCAAAGACACAGCAAGATGCAGATATTCTCATAAGATTTCTGGCGCTTGGTCATGAAAAATTCATAGATATGTTAACTGTTGAATCAAGCAGTGAAGAAATATTGAAAACTGAGACAACACTAACATAAACAACCATATCTATGAGAAGAAAAGGAGAGAACAACCAAAAAAGAAAAAGGAAAAGAAAAAAAAAATCAGTCAATGATTGAAATATTGAAAAACCTCAAACCTTATTGTGCACTTAACAACCCACAATTAGTCTTATTGTGCATTCCACAAATTAACTCACTGGAGTAACAACAACTACATCTTGCAAAACTAAACCACCAGAGGTTTTTACCTCACTGGTTGTTGGTTATAGTGGTTCTTCTCTTTCTTCTTTGCAGCAGCAAGCCTTTTACTTCTAGCAGCAGCTTCAACTGCTGCAGCTTTTGCGGCGGCATCCAGCTCCTTGCTTGATTTCTTCTTCTTCAATGAAGCCATCTTCTTTAGCTTCTCTTTTACATCAACCGTAGAGTTGTCTTCTTCAGTAGGATTAGCATCTACGCCGTTGGATTGCTCGGTTGAATCTTTGACCTCCTTCGATGGTTTTTCTTTCTTTGCTTTCTTTTTCTTTGAGGTCTTGGTCTCTGCTGGAACAGGGGCATTCTCCTCCGGTTTCTTCTCTTCATTGGCATCTTTAATGGATAGATAGAGAGAGCTGGGTTAGATTATGTTAAAAATGTAGCTACATCGGAAATCCTCCATGGGTCTTATTCTAATCTCACATAACCACCTAAGGACATAAATACATTATAAAGTTCAAACCTTCACAATTTGTGAGCCAAAGGGAAAGACATCTAATGGACCCCACAAAACAAAAAACCCCAAAAAAGAAACCCCACACAAAGAACCCCACACAAAGAACCCCACACAAAAAAGAGGGTGTGACTGCAACTTATTTTCAGTTCCTAAACTTGTTGAATCAGGCATTCTTGCTGTTAATATATATCAAACAAGCAATCATGGGAGAAAAAGACAAATGCAAGTAAAGGGAAAATTATTGCCTGAAAAAAACAAATTAAATGTAGCAAGATTATATTAAAATCTAAACGGATTGCAGCGTTCTTCGAAAATGTAAAGCAAATTACCATTTTCTTTTATTTGCCTAGAACTTCCGCTATCCTTTCCTGATATTCCCAACTCAGCCAAAACAGCATCTAGCTCTGCTAGCTCTTTCTTCTTCAGCTCCTTCTTAGACAGTTGCCTCTCTGTATCTTTAGGCGCCACTGGAGCAGGGAAAGCTTTCTTGACAACAGGCTCAGATTGTGTAGGAGCCTCTTCAGGTTCATCATCAACGTCCTCATCGTCATCCTCCTCACCTTCAATCAGATCATCTTCACTTTCACTTTCCTGGAACATGACGCAACATCATTTCGGTTCCTCACTACTCTATACACATGAAACCTTAAAATTATAAACCTGATGCCAGATTTTATATTTACTTATGAGATACCTAAAATGAGCAGCACTAGATGTTGACGTACTTATATCTTGGTTTTCACTTTCTTGCATTGGTTTTAGGGTCTGAAAGCGTTAAGTGCCAATATATTTTATATATGTATGTATATGCGTACATATAAGTCTGTACGTATATGTACACGTCTATGTCTTTGTATATATATCTACGTATATACAAACATACATATATAAACCAGATATTCAACTCTGGAACCTGAAACTCCATTCCAGATTGGGTGGCTTAGCCTGGTCGAATCTATGCAAGGGAGTGATTGTACTAACTTTGTTTGCGGCACTAACTTTGTTTGCGGCAAGACGAAATAACATTATGAGATAAGGATGGAGGTATCGAGGTATGTACGTATGTAGGGAATATTTACTCATAGACCAAAAATTTTACAATAGAAAGGATATCTATCGATGCAGTAAATGACGATACGTTACTAAAAGGCCAAAAAGTGATCTACTTTAACAATCGACGCTTGTTTAAAAAAAAAATCTTCGCACAAGAACAGTACCAACATCAAATATTTACTTCAAACAAGAAATAACATCAATGCTTATACACATTGCAGATCATATAGACTGGAGTGTCGACTGAACACGATCGCTTCTAGCTTCTAATCGGCAAATTTAATGCAACGGGCTGTTCAGTTGTTCTCCCAAAAAAATTAGAAAATGGAAATCAATGCTGAAAGACCAATTTCACTCCATATCTATGGGTATCTTTGAAAACCATTGAACGTGTTTTTTTCTTTGCCATAAAAAACATGGGTGGAAATGTTTCCATCACGTCTTTTATCTTTGGTTCAAAACCCGAAAAGAAGAAAGCAGTTGATTTGAAAATGGATTTTGTTCAAAACCAAAAAAGAAGAAAGCACTTGGTTAGTCAGTGGGCCATGTGACATGGCAGCAACTTTTTGGGGGCCTTCTCTATAAATCACTGGTGAAGCAAACATTAGAAACAGAAAGGGTTTTAGGGGCCGTTTGGTTGTTGCTGGTAAAGTTGTGTATTTATGACACAACTTGGAAAGTTGTTGTCCACCTCATCAATTTCACTTTTATACTTTTCTTTGTTTGTTTTTGATTCCATTGGAATCATAAATTTCTTGTTTGGTTTACAAATACAACTTTAAGTGTTTGTTTGGAAAGTATAAAAAGTGGTCCCTACTCAAATAATCATATTGGTTGGAATCATTTTTTATTATTTTTTCCTGACTTTAATGTCAGCTTTCTCCTAAAATCATGTCTTTTTTTTTATAAAATCACTTTACAAGCCACATCAGCATATGAAACCATTTTACACTATTTTCACAACTACAAACAAACAATTAAAAGTGATGAAAGCTGACATTGGGACCCACTTTTTTACACTTTCCATCCTTTTACATGGTAAAAACATACAAACAAACAGCCCCTTACTCATTTCTGCTTCATGGCTGACATGCATGTCTTGGAAACACAATTTCCTGGTTTTAATAACGAAACAAGCAGCCCCTAATAGACTAATAGACAGTGAACATGTGCAAAAGTATCGTGACTAAATCATACAGAACTTCCATTTACTTATGCATAAAATATTGCTGAAATAACCCTTCAACAAAAAATATTTGCATGACTAACCACATCATCTCTGCATAGGAGTAAGACAGGCTACTTATTATTCTTATTTCACGAGTCAACCAAATGATAATAAAAGATCATGGTGTCCTATCACAGAATTCAAACAACATAATATTAAAATATTAAAACAATCAACACACAAGTTAGAAAAAGTTTCTGATGAGTAACATGTTAAAATTATCAACTTGAAATGAAAGCAATCTTGATTGGCAAAGACGAGCACAATTCAGGACATCTTTTCTAACTAGTCATTGTGATTCATAAAATCAAAAGAAATAATTGATGAATTTCATTAAGCAAAGGTATGCAAAAAGAAATCGTATTATCACTTAAGGCACCATCAATGAACTACGTTATCAAAACGAATGAATCATCATTAACAATGATCAAACTAATTTGTTAATGTCTGGTTAGTCCCGAACTGACTAAACGGGGACTCAATTGTGGGTATATAAGAGATTTGGGTTCCCTCCACCCCTACGATCTTATAAACAGTATCATACCCAACCCCAAAGTCCGGTTGCAATCGAACGGCGCAGATGGTGACAGTGAGATTGCAGTGTTCGCCTAGGACTAGTCACCACAACAAAACTAGAGGGGTGATGCTGGAATTGTTGTGATTGACCCAGGACTAGACTAGAGCGCCGCCAGTCCGTGTCGGTGCCGGGTGTTGTGCGCCGCGGAAGCCCGATACGACAAATCAATAGCACACACAAGAACCAAAATAGATCACAATAGCCACAAGCAACCCAATCACAGCAAGAACACAAGATATACGTGGTTCGACAATGTGTCTACGTCCACGGGGCAAGGAGAGGGGAGTTTTACTATTAGAAATCAAAGGGAATACAAGTTAGGGTTACAAATCTTACCAAAACCCTCAAATAAGCCCTCTCAATCTCTCCAAATGGCTCCAACAATAGAAGCCCCAAATCTCCTATTAGTTCAGCTCAAAATCCTCTCCCACAAACCCTAAAAACGAGTTAGGGGTATTTATACAACTCACAAACGAAACAGATCTAGAACCCAGAACTCAGCCTAACCCGCTTCGGCGGTTGACCGCGATCCATCGCGGTCGACCGCGATCCATCGCAAAGCAGCAGCAAAATACAGAAACTTTTGCGGTCGACCGCGGCGAAAGCAGAAACTTCTGCGATCGACCGCCGCTGATCCAAGCGCATAGTAAGCTATGTGCACGAACGCGATCGACCGCCACCCTGTCTGCCTGAAACCTGAGCCTGAAAGCCAATTCTACAAATCTCCACATCGGTGAACGTTTTGTCAAAACTGAGCCGACATCAAAAACACCTCCAATCAATCTCAACTCATACAACCGGCTGCATCTACAAGACTGTCTATGTATCTTCTTGCTCAAGGAATCAAGCCGAACGTAGTTCATCCAAATGGCCGCCAACAGCCTCAACAATGAAGAATGTTCAATAAGTTCAAACAATGACCAAACTTTACACCTGGTACCAGTGTTTTTAAAGGCGTGCGCCTCATTGCGCCTCATGCGCATTACGATGCGGGGCGGTGGTGAAGCGCCCCACATCTGATGCAGCAACGCCTTTTGCGCCTCGCGTACATCCGTACTTTGTGTAGGATGCATGTAGTACATTTTTCATATAGTTTTGTTTGTTAACATTTTAATCGAGTCTTTATACTTGATATTCCATATCCCAAAAAGAAAAATAAATCCAATAGGCTTTTTTAATAACCTTCAATTGAGGACCATTACTAATCCTTAGTTTGGATATGTCTTGATTTAACATTTGATTTGAAAATTTATGAAATTTGCTACTATGTTGGGTGTTAGAATTAGAAATTAAGGCAATATATTGTGATTTTGTAGCAAGATATTATTGATCATGGTATTTTTCATGTAAATTCTAAAAACATGTTCTTTCGCGCTTGATTATATATATTGAAATATTATGTGTGTGGTGTGCGCCTCGCATCACTCGGGCGCGCGCATCGCGTTACGCCTTGCGCATGTGCGTGTAAAGATGCTTTGCGCGCCATATTACGCCTCGCGCATTGAAAACACTGCCTGGTACCACTTTGGTCAACATATCAGCAGAGTTGTCCTTAGTGTGGACCTTCTCTAACGTGACATCACCATCATCTAATACATCACGTACAAAGTAAAATCTGACATCAATGTGCTTCGTGCGTGCATGATAGACTTGGTTATTCGCCAAATAGATAGCTGACATACTATCACAATATACATGTATGGTCTCCTGTACAATCCCCAAATCATCCAACAACCCATGTAGCCACAAAGCCTCCTTCACTGTTTCAGTCACTGTCATATATTCCGCCTCCGTAGTAGAGAGCATCACTGTAGACTGAAGAGTGCATCTCCAACACACCGGTGCATTATCCAATGTAAAAACATAATCTGTAGTAGACCGACGTTCAATACAATCCTATCCTGTCTCATCATTCTTCACAAATATCAACCAAACATCCACGATACCCTTAATATACCGTAGAATCCACTTCACGGTCTCTCAATGTCCCTTCCCGAGGTTGTGCATGTACCTAGATATCATGCTCACGATCTGTGACAAATCTGGCCTAGTACACACCATAGCATACATCAAGCTACCCACTGCACTGGCATATAAAACTTTGGACATGTAGTCCCGATCCTCCACTAAAACTGATGGCATCAAAGCTAAAAGCTTAAAATGGGGAGCTAATGGAGTACTCAGTGTTATCGAGGCGCAAGGCGCAATGCGGGGCGCAAATGTCCTTTACGCGCACCATGCGCAATGCGCACAACGAGGCGCACGCCTCACTAAATTGAGGCGCATATCTCAAACTAAATCATCAAATTATGCTAACTGAATTTTAAAGTAACAAAAAAGATACAAGAAATATGTATTTAAATCATCAAATTAAGTGATTAACAATTAAATATTTACATGTTCATATTTCATAATTTATTAGTTAGCATGCTAATTACCTATTTAAAGGTCTTTTTAAATTATAATAATTACTAAGTTGTTGATGCTCACTGACTTTGTTTTTCTTTTTTTTTTGTAGATTATATTTAAGAGTTAAGTAGCAACGAGCAAGGATGAAGTATTAATCAAATATGTAATCATAAATCATTCCGTAAATATGTAATTTGTATATTCATATTGTATTCATAATTTATTCATTAAATATGTAATTTGTATATTCATATTGTATTCCTATTTTCTAATTAGAAAATCTTCATATGTAAATGTAATCGTATAACAGTTAATTGAGCATCAGAAAAAGGAAACAAAATAAATTCTCAAAAAAAATAAAGATTTTCTCAAACTCATTTACAGTGAACAGCGGTTGATTCCCAGAGAAAATTAATTCTCAAATTTTGTGATTCTTTTCTTAAACACGGTTAGCATCTAAATTGATTCTTAAAAAATTAATTCCCAACATAGATAATTGATTAACAGTTAATTCCCAGATAAAAAAATAATTCTCAAGTCTCAACTACAGTGAACAGCAGAGAAATAACAAAAGGAATCATATAAACTATATTCAACTACACAAGTAATTATATAAACTAAATTCAAAAAGAACAAAACAAGAAAACAAGAAAAAAACTGGAAAAAAAAAGAAAACAGGAAAAAACAAACCTGGACGCGACGAGCTGGCGAAATCGACGATCTCGGCTGGCGGAGTAGGCGATGACGACCGGCGGACTCGACGACGGCGGCTGGTGGAGTCGGCGACGACAGCTGAGGAGTCGTCGCTGTTAGGCTGGCGGAATGGAGTCGGGGACGAAGAGAGGAGTTCGGGTCTTGAGGAGCAGCGTAAACCCTAAGACGAAGAGAGGAGTCGGGGATGAAGAGTTTTAATGCAAATATACGGGTATGAGACCCGAAACCCGTTTTGAGAAATAAAAAACCTTTTTTTTTTTGTTCCCAGCAACCGAGCGCACAGAGGCGATGCGCCCCATAGGCGCGCCAGGCGCTCACGAGGCGCGCCCCAGGCGCGCGCCTCACACGCCCGCACGCCCCGCCTCTGGTGCGGGGCGCGTTGGTGGCAGCGTGCAGCGCCTCGCGCCTGGGGCGCGCCCGAGGCGATCGCCTCAATAAGCCTGGGAGTACTCACCACCTTGGTATTGCCCTCAAAATTAAATTTCTTCAGCATCTTCTGCAAATAACTCCTCTGTGTAAGCTTCAATCTCCTGTTCACTCTGTCTCGCTCAATCTCCATACCCAGTATCTTTTAGCCTCTTCCAGATCCTTCATCTCAAATTCAGATGACAGCTCCTTTTTTAATTTCCTAATAGCTGAAGTATTTTTGGAAGCAATGAGCATATCATCAACATATAATAACAAATAAATATGCTCATCATCCTGTAGCTTGCGCATATACACACACGGGTCATAAGAGCTCCTCATGTACCCTTGGCCAATCATAAAGCTATCAAATCTCTTGTACCACTGTCGTGGTGATTGCTTCAGTCCATAAAAAGATTTTTTTAATTTACACACTAAATTTTCCCTTCCTGCAGCTTTAAACTCCATAGGTTATGTCATGTAGATCTCCTCATCTAAGTCTCCATGTAGAAAGGTCGTCTTCACGTCCATTTGGACCAAATCCAAATCCAGTTGTGCCACCAATGCCAATAGAATCTGAATCGACGAATGCTTCACAACGGGTGAAAACACCTTGTTGTAATCAACGCCCTTAAGCTGTGCATATCCCATGGCAACCAATTTAGCTTTGAATCGAATATCTCCAATAGAAGATCCCTCGTTCTTAGCATACACCCACTTACAACCAATAACTTTCTTACCCTTAGGTAGCTTTGCAAGTTCCCAAATATCGTTCTTCTGAAGAGATTACATCTTCTCCTCCATAGCATTCCTCCACCTAATAGAATTAGGGCTAGACTCTGCCTCCCTGAATCTGACATGAATCAAATCATCAACGACCTCTACAGATAAAGCATATGCCACAATGACATCATCATATCTAACTGGCCGACGAATCTCTCCTTGGTCTATCTGCTGCAATAGACCCCTGAGCATGACCATGCTCCTGAATCTCACCATCCACTGTATCCTCCAAATGCCCGACTGTCATCTCAACTCCTTCCAGTGCCACCTCTGTAGGAGTCTCAATGGACACAGTGCTGACTGGAGTGTGTGGAGTCACATCATCCTCCACCTGTTGCGATATCTCTCCTGTCTGATATTCCTCCACCTACTGAGAAACTCGAGACTTCATCATGTATGCCTCATCAAATGTGACATCTCTGCTAATGACCATCTTCTTGTCTTGTGGATCCCATAATTTAAAGCCTTTAACACCTTCTCTAAATCCCACGAAGATAGCCTTCCTCGCTCTCGGATTCAACTTCCCATCACTAACATGAAAATAAGCTGGACACCCAAATATCCGAAGAGTCTCAGAATCACTAGCCATAGAACCAGACCAACGCTCCATAGGAGTCTTCCCCTCTATCGCAGTGCACGACAACCTGTTAACGAGATGACTCGCATAAACTAACGCCTCGGCCCAAAAGGATCTAGCCAATCCACTCTGCGTCATCATACATCGCACATTCTCCAGTAAGGTACGGTTCAGCCTCTCTACCACCCCATTCTGTTGCGGTATCTCTCTAACTGTAAAGTGTCTTCTAATGCCGTGATCCCGACAAAACTGCAGAAATGGATCGCTCTTATACTCTTCACCATTGTCTGAAAGAAGAGTCTTTAGCTTTCTACCAGTTTGCAGTTCCACTTTCTTTTTTCACTCCACAAATATATCTAGGACCTCATGTTTATGCTTCATGATATATACTCAATTCCTCCTGGAATAGTCATCAATGAAAGTGACAAAACAATTTACCCCACCAAGCGATGTGTGCTTAGAAGGACCCCAAACATCTGTGTGAATGTAGTCTAATATACATTAGATGTTGTGAATTACGATGCCAAACTTCACATTAGTCTTCTTCCCAAGAATGTAATGCCCACATAGCTCCATCTTGCAGGTCTTTACACCTTTCAATAGCCCCTGTTTTGTCAATGACTGTAGGGACTTATCACTTGTGTCCAAGCCTCATGTGCCATAATGTGGTAGTGTCATCCTCTGTGGTGATAGAAGCAGCCAGACCCCCTGTAACTGTCTTGCCCTTCAAGTAGTATAGGTTGCTTTCCCTGACACCTGGCATCACTACCATGGATCCCTTCATGACCTTCAAAGTAGCATCCTCTAAGATCACTCTGTAACTAGCTGCCTCCAAAGTCCCAAGAGAAATGATGTTCTTCGTCAACTGCGGCACGAAACTCACTTCTTTCAATTCCCTAGTCACCCCATCATGCATTCTGATTCTGACTGAGTCAATCCCACTAATAGGACAAACGTGATCGTTCCCCATGAGCACCACGTCCCCTCTCTCCAACTCCTCAAAGTTGGTAAACCAATCCCTCTTAGGGCAAATATGAAATATAGCTCCCGAATCAAGCATCCAGTCCGTAGAGTCGGCATAACAAACAGACGACAGTGCGGGACAAGAATAACCAGAAGAATTTGAATATGAAGTGTCGCTAACAACCTTAGCAACATTCACCTCTGAAGCTTGTATAGCTTTCCCCCTTTGTTTACTGGCTCTATCCTTCAACTTTGGGCACTCATTTTTCCAATGTCCCTCTTCTTTGCAAAAGACACATTGATTTCTACCAACACTTTTATGGTCACCCCTATTCTTTGATTTTGAGCGGTTGAACCTTTGACGGTTTGGACTACGACCACGAACTGCTAATGCATCACCCGATGCCTTCTCGAATGGCTCACTATCATTCTTCCTCAGCTCATAATTTACCAATGCCGAGGTCACCTCCTTATAGCTAACTGTAGTTCGTCCATTTATCATAGTGAGAATAAAAATACTAAACTCATCATCCGGCAACGAACACAATAGTAACATCGTCTTGTATTCATCCTCCACCATGATATCTACATTGACCATATTCGAAATTAGCTTTGTGAAGTTGTTAACATGCTCCCGAATGAAAACTCCCCTCTTCATCTTGAATTGGTAGAACATCTTCAAGTGAAGCTATTCTCAATGCTCTTCGTTAAATATTTTTCATTGAGCGTTTCCCACAATCTCTTCGCCGAAGTCTCGTTCATCACATCATAAATGAGATTCGGTGTTAAGCATGACCGAATAACCCCACAAGCCCTACTGTGCATTTTCTTCCAAACCCTATCATCAATCTCCTCGGGGTTTTCTTGAAACTCAAAAGTCTCCAAATTTTGTGCATCTAAGGCGTCCATTACTTGACACCTCCATAAACCGAAGTTAATCTTACCGTCAAACTTTGGAACATCAATTTTAGTATTATTGACGCTCAAAATTTGGATCGCCTTTGTCAAAGCCGATCCCGATGTACTAGTAGCACTTAAACTAGCCCTGCTTGTATCACCCATATTATAGATTTACTTTTCAAACAAGAACCCAACATTGAATCATTCGAACAAAACTCCCAAATCCAACCCGGAGCTCTGATACCACTTGTTGTGCGCCGCGGAAGCCCGATACGACAAAATCAATAGCAAACACAAGAACCAAAATAGATCACAATAACCACAAGCTACCCAATCACAGCAAGAACACAAGATATACGTGGTTCGACAATATGCCTACGTCCACGGGGCAAGGATGAGGAGTTTTACTATTAGAAATCAAAAGGAATACGAGTTAGGGTTACAAATCTTACCAAAACCCTCAAATAAGCCCTCTCAATCTCTCCAAATGGCTCCAACAATAGAAACCCCAAATCTCCTCTTAGTTCAGCTCAAAATCCTCTCCCACAAACCCTAAAAATGAGTTAGGGGTATTTATACAACTCACAAACGAAACGGGTTTAAAACCCAAAACTCAACCCAACCCGCTTCAGCGGTCGACCGCGATGGTCGACCGCGATCCATCGCGGTCGACAGCAACGGTCGACCGCCCTTAATCCCAGAGCAGCAACAAAATCCAGAAACTTCTGCGATCGACCGTGGCGGTCGACCGTGACGAAAGCAGAAACTTCTACGGTCGACCGCCGCGGTCGACCGCCACTGATCCAAGCGCATAGCAAGCTATGTGCACAAACGCAGTTAACCGTCGCGGCCGACCGCCGCCCTGTCTGCCTGAAACCTGAGCCTAAAAGCTAATTCTACACATGGACTGCGGAAAGCATGTCAGGTAATCCAATATGTCAGGGGGTACAAGAGTCAACCGTTGGTTCCCAAGAGATTCGGAAACTATATTTTAGGGTGAGTTCTCCTACGTCGCCTACATAATTCTATTCACTCCAAGAAAATTTCTGTTCTGAAATTTCAGAGCAACAAAAATCAAATCTTTTCAGTACAAATCAAGCATATTCTTAATTTTTTTTCACGATGTACTAAAAAAAATTCAAATCAACAAAACTCACCCCTTCGATTATCGCCGTGACCTCTTCATCCTTCTCGTTCATCTCGGACGATCCCCAAACCGGCGGCGGCGCTGACGCGTAGTAATCGTCATCATCATCGATATCCGCCCACGACTTCCCCTCGAGAGTCGAGGCCACCGGCCAAACCACCGGCGCTGCTTCGGCCTCCCTGATCGGACCCGAACTTTTCGACGACCCCTTCTTCTTCTTATTCAACGAATCGAGCGCTGCAAAGACGTTCTTGCTGCTTATGCTCCCGCTTCCCGCCATCTCTCGATCGAAGGAGATCCAGCCCTGGTGGCTCGTGGATGAGCTCGGGGATTTGGGAGATTAGGGTTAGGGTTTGTGCTTTGATGGAGAATTTTCGGGTTGGGAGCTTGAAGAGAGTGAAAATGGGGATTTATTTATTTATTTATTTAGGGCATCAGATAACGCATTGAAACGCCGCGATTTTTAAGCAGGAGTTGGATTTCGAAGGAATGGGCCTGGGCCCTTGGCTGAAGGTGCACTCTTTAAGTGGTATAGCCATATTGAAAGTTTTTATAGGGGTTTTTACGTAAAAAACCCCTTTTACTTTTATTCAAATTGTAACATACCATTTTTAAAGTTATTTTCATCAATATCACATTTATTCGCTAACATGTTTGCAATGTTACATATATTTCTATTTTTAGCTCAAAAAACACCTAAGTTGACCATTATACCCTCCAACTCCCTCCCTCAAATGTTTCTCACGTGATCTGTGCATAACTCACTAATCAAACCTAGGTCAACTAAGGGCACGTGAATCTCTCGTGCCCTCTGATTCACGTGCCCTCTCCCTTTCATTCCTAAGAGCATATTTGACTACTACTTGTTTTTTGTTACCTTATAAGTTCCTTATTACTTATTTTTAGTTGTCATTTCTCAAGTGTGTTAACCGATAATAAAAGATATGAATTTTTTATGTGGTATATTGTGAGATTGTTGGGAGGTCAATGAAATTGATGAATAGAGTAATAGCTGAGAAGAAGAAAATGAAGGGATAGCTTCAAGAGATGAGCAAGAAGATGAAGGAAATGAAAGAGAAAATGAAGAAGCTTGCAAATGAAAATAATCGACTTAAATTTGAAAATCCTTAAATGAAGAAGGAGATGCAAGAGATTAGTAGGAGATTTTCAAATTGTAGTTTTGCATCCATTGTAATTATCATATTTGTTTTTCTTATAAATGTGATAGGTGAGAAACCACGTAATGTATCATTAAGCAAATAGAGTGCAAAATTTTATTTTGTTTTATGATGAGCATTCAGCTGTTAGTGTCTATGTAGTGTCATGAAAATGCAACTTTGAATCAATGAAAAAAGTGAAACTGCACTAAATTGATTGTCTATAATGTGGTGTTTGATATTTTACATCACTATTGCATGTGTTTATGACATTGTATTTCATGCCAGAGAAAAACATATACAGAGCATGCATCGGATAGAAGATATGTACCTATAAACTCATAGTTGATCAAAGATAAACACATAAACTTATTGTTGATTACAAATGAACCCAACCCAACCTATTTTTGGCTAAGTTGTTACACTTAAACAATACGGTCTAACCTAATTATGGCTTAATTATTGTAATTAACCCAACCCAACGCCTCGAACGACTAAGGGTAGAGAAGAAATTTTATCGTTAAGTTTACAAAAAACTTCTCGACAACTCATCATATAAGGGGAATAGTATGACTAGCCCGATTCAAACGGTAATCGGTAAAGATGAATCAAACCCGTTGATAGCTGAGGGTTTGCTAAAAATCCTAAGTGTGGGTCAACTAGCGAGGAAAGTGCACAAGTTATTCGAGATGCAATGATCAGATAATAAAAGCATCCATAAGCTGATTTTGAGACAATACATACGAATAAAGTTATGACAATACATTCAAACAAATTCGTAATAATACATTCAAACAAAGAAAGTAAAAATTTCTCAAAATCAACCCAGTCGGGCTTAGTCCAGCAGGCTGAAGGATGCGAGCTCGGCCTTAACGGCAGCCATCCTCTTCGCTCGCTCCATTCGGATCTGCTCCTCAGCCTCCTTCTGGAGCTCGGCCTCAGCAGCAGCAGCAGCAGCAGCTTCTCGACACAGCGTATGGAGAGCTTTCATTGCTTCTCTATAAGCACCATGAACTCTAGTGCTCTCGAGCTTAAAGTCCTTCAAGGTCACCTCTCCCTAGGCAGTCCTAACCCCTGTACGCTCGGCAATATTGTTGTAAGCATCCATCTTGGACTACAAGTGACGTTGTCGCTCACACAAGTTCGCAACAATAACCTCCTGCTCTAATATACGTCTCGTTTGGGCTTTACGCTCCTGCATCCTCTGAATTTGAGCTGCGATTATGGATGGCACTACCACGTTGCGTGGGTTGGTGAATACCAGCTCTTCCAGACGATGCATAACTTCCTCCAGGCAAATGAACTTTTGCTCATAGCACCTAGCTAGCCCGATGCTACCTATACGCTGAATGTCCCTCAAGCTATCTGCTATGAAGGGATAAAAGTAAGAAAAGGTGCCCTACCCAATGCTAATGATAGAGATTGCTTGTTTCATAGCATTCTCTAACCGTTAGATGAGGCCCTGCATAGAGCCGAGGTTCGGAGAAGCAGATTCTTGACCAGGGGGCCATCATAGCGATGGTCGCACCCGGGGGAGAGCCTCGTCGTCATCAACGGGCGACCTCCATCCATAGCCCCCTATGTTGGCCGGGTCAGGGAAGCCAGACTTACACTTGGACTGAGGGGAGTATGTCCGAGCGGAGGTCGAAGCGGGCAACTCCTCTTCATCATCAGATATCAGAATGGGCTCAGACTCCGATCTCGTTAGCCTCCTCTTGCGGGCGATCTCCTCATATCGGTCCGCTTCCTCTCTGGAGAGAGGTCTCTTCCTAGAGGATTTTAGGCTGTGAGGCCTTACAACTGGGGTCTCCTCTCGAGCTTAGGAATTTTGACTCAAAAGGTCAAAAAATTTATAAGTCTTGAAGACAGTCGGCCTGCAAAGTGCAGGCGAGCTTCATCATGCGAATGAACAAACAAAGCTCATCTGACAAAGGCCAAAGCTCACCAGATAGCAGAGCTCGCCAGACAGCTAAGCTCACCTAATAAAGGCAGAAACTCACATATCAAGCAGAGCACGCCAGACAGCTAAGCTTGCCTAATAAAGACAGAAACTCGCCAATCAAGCGAAGCTCGCCTAACAAGCAAGCTCGCCTTAATAGCAGAACTCCACCGGAGTCGACGAAGTTCGCCACAGAAGATGAACAAAACGATGTTCATCTTCCCAATCCTGTTCGTTCATGTATTCATTTCACACCCACAGTCCTTAACTTACCCTGGTAAGTTCGAGGTACGTTAGGGGTGTCTGCGACAGTAACGGCAACATCGATAGCGGCAGAGAAGGAAAACAATTCCTTCTTCCCGCTAGAAGCGGTGGCGTGCACTCATGAGGCCATTTCAAACTCGAGAACGAAGGAGGTTCGAGTTTACTTTGAGAACTTAATCAGAAGTTTCGATAGGACAGTAACCTCCCGACGAGGAAGGTGAGTGCTTCATATAGGCAAATCTCAATGGTCGAGATTTGCTAGCTCAGTCAAAATGAGCTGTTCAGATCGCCTACAACGGTTTAATTCGACGGTTTGAATCAAACGGCCACGAGCGTGACAGGACGTTTGGAATTCCAAAATGAACGACCAAGATTTAGCGGTTTTGGCCACGATCTCTCTTCAAATTGACGGTTGAGATCAATAACTCCACCAAATCAACGGCTCGAATCGCGCGCATGAAAACAAGGCGCCGCTTTAACTGGAAAGCGCTAGGGCCTCGCCTGCAGTAATCCATCTCTCCTGCAAGCACGAAACTCGCCCTCACAAACTTGGGGCTCGCTTACAGTAATCCAGCTCGCCTATAAGTATGAAGCTCGCCCTCACAAACTTGGGGCTCACCTGCAGCCAACCAGCTCCCCTGTAAGTACGAAGCTCGCCCGCATATTTTGAGCTCGCCTACACTTCATCAAGCTCGCCTACACTTCATCGAGCTAATCTAGAGAGCTCAACTCAACCAAGGGGCTTACATTTGCCTAATCCAATGAACAATGATCCTCTTCATTCAAAGTGTTCCAGACCACATACAACCTAATTTAGGTCAGAAAACTTTGAAGGGGGTCTTGTAGGTAATAAAAATTACCTTTATACAAGAGAGCTTAAACCTCACCCATTAGAGCTCGCCTGCGTGCTCAAAGCAAGCAAAATGTTAAGTAGAGCTCGCCTGCAAGTCAAAGCTTGCCAACACATTTCGTTCGTTTGCAAGCCAAAGCTCACTTGCATTGCTTAATTTGCCAGCACAAGTCAAGCTCGCCTGCATTCAAAAGGCCAAGCAGAGCTTTCCTGCAAGCTAAATCTCACCAATACACAGAGCTCACCCGTAAGCCAAAGCTCACATGTTTGCTCGTCTGCATTTAAGAGGCCAAGTCGACCTTGCCTGTTTGCTTAACTCGCTAGCACGAGTCAAGCTCGACTGATTATCGAGTTCTCCAGCACGAGCTCGACCTCGCCTGAACGCCTTGCTCACCCACACGAGTTAAGCCAATTAGAGTGAGTTCGCCCGCGAACTCAGCTTGTCAACGAACGGCAACTCATACGCTCAAGGGGTCCGCCAGCCGACCCCACCTGTTCGCCAAGCTCGCCTGCAAGCTCGCTTGAACGTTCAAGCAACTCTCAAGCTCGCCTACAATCCTGTCAGCCCCTCCTGAATAGTACAAGCGACTGCTTGCTTAGGGGAGTAGGCTTACCCACTTTCTACATCCTGGGTAATAAGGCATGGCTCCCATCACCCCTATAGTGGTCACATCCTATAGCTATAGGGGGAATACAGAACTTCTTCTACACAACGATCTCTACAAGATCTCACAGCTACACAGTTGATCACCACAAGATCTCACTCTCATACAGTTGATCTCCACAAGATCAAGCTCCCAACAGTAGTAATGATGTAAAAACTCTCTTTACAATGTCCCTATGGCAAGGAGAAAGATTACACTAAAGCTGGGATGTGAACTTAAACAAACACAAAAAACAGGTTTGAAAATTTTGGCTCTCAGTAAAAACAGATCTCTGGTTTTTCAAAGTGCTTGGGACACCTTGAAGAAGAGGGGTATGAAGGGTTTAAATAGGAGAAAACACTGTAGCCAAAACCCATATCCAAATCCCCTAAATCCCGTAAAAAATCGTCGTCTGAAATCTACACATAAAAGGCCGTTGGAGTAAGCGGCGGTCGACCGTGAAAATCTCGTGGTCGACCGCGAGTCACTTTCAAGGCTCGGAAAATTTTTAGAGACTTTTGCTGTCGACCGTAGCGGTCGACCGCGGGAATTTTCGAGCTGACGGTTAATCGTGGCAGTTAACCACGAAAGTTTATGCTGCCCACTCAGGAAAAGACACAGGCGCGATCGACCACGAACTGACACAACAGATACAGTTAGAAAATAGTGTTGGCTCTTTTTAGAAAATCTGTAAAAATATTCAAATGACTTCTAAAAATTTGTGTAACTTTGTAAATTGTTTTTAACACTAAAAACAAACTGTTTGGAAAAGAAATTTTATGAAAAGGTCCTCATGCTTGTGAAAAATGATATTTCGTCAAAACACTCAAAAATATAAGTATGAAAACGTGTGTGTGATATCCCAAATAGCTTCAAGTGAAATCTACAACTACTTGCCTACTTTCTAGCACTAGAGAGAAAAGAAAAACTAGCTAATATCCTCACATAGAATTACAATTCTTTGAGTCTTGATATAGCTTTGAGTTGATGAAGCTTTGACTAGTATGTGTTGTTCTTGATTAACATTTGCTTCATCACTATGCCTCATCCTCCTTTGGATATCATCGTTGTAGCTCATATTCCATCCAATCCTCCATAAGTGGTACTAACAAGCTTGATATATATATATATATATATATATATATATATATATATATATATATATTAACTATAATATCACTCAACAAGCAATTAGTACTGATAATGGTGGTTGTAAAACATCATTAAAACATAAGGGCTAACAGTGGATTCAATTCTAGATTACCCATATCTTTAATTAAATTCGCCATCTTTACTTTCTTGAATTTTCTTTTTATTCTTGATTTTCCTTTTTGATTCTTAATTTTATTCATCTTTCTTTTTCTCCTTGTGAAAATTATTCATTCTTTGTCACATCTACTCTCACTTACATATTGTGCCGATTTACACACTACATTTTCACTCTCATTATCTCTCCACAATCACACTTATTCTTCACTCCTATTTGTCACGCACACAACATAAGAACCGATTTATATTTTCTCCTACAAAACATCTTTCTTGTGGGATCGATAACTTTTTATACTATAACTTGACACGGTTGTGTACTTGTAATATTTTTGGTACATGTTTATGCCGCATCAAGTTTTTAGCGTCGTTGCTGCGGAGGGTGCTTAGGTAGGATTTTATTTAATTTGTTTCTTTAACTTGTGTGTTTTTTGTGAAGGAACCGCTTGGAGCTTGAAGATCGCGGATTAGAGATCTAGAACTTGAAGAATTGCTTTTAGGTAACTTTTCTTTCTAGCATTTTTAATTCCACCCTTTTTAGTTAGCTTCACAATTAGAGACAATTAGCATTAAAAAAAGGGATTTTTTGTTGACCATAATAAAATTCACCTTTCACTTGGACATTAACTAACAAGATAATAAACTCAAACAATATTCACCATTCTCATAGTTGTTTGATTGTTAACCCTAATAAAAAATATAAAGATTTTTTTCCATCCTTTTTAGTCGCGTTTAATTCATAGGGTTGCATTGCATATAGTTAATAGGAATTCACTAAAGTGATTTGAGCATCTTGATTTGGCACACACTTAAAAATATTTTAAAGACAAAACCCATAATCAAGATAAGGTGAGAGATTTTATCATCCTTTCCTTAGCCCAAAAATCACTAATTCCTCACTACACCACCCAAGCCTAATAAAACTCATTAGATGTTGGCCCTAAGGATTCGAGCTCAATAAGAACAAAGAATCCTTAAGTGAACCGATTTAAGTTTTCTTGGATTAGTTGGTATCTAAGGCAAGGTTTAAGGGTTACATAAAGCGCTCCGCAAGGAAGGATGTACTTAATTGATCTCTGATTACCCTCTAGTACTATCCTTACCTGGCTGACTACCCGGGTAAAACTTTAATCTTTTCACTTTAGGAGTTTTTGGTTAGGAGCTGGTCTAGTAGAGTTAGGCTTAACCCTAGAGTTAGAGTAATTTAAAAGTAATTGCTTTTGATTTGTTTTAGTTAGGATTTCCCTTTTTCTTCTCATAAAAAAAACTAATTTTTTTCTTTAAAAAATTATAAAAAGAAGTTGTTTTGGGTGTATGCAAACGTAGATTAGGGATAATACACATCGATTAATTTGTTTTGAACAAATTTCAGAAATGACATATCCTAATTCACCCATTCTTCAAGATATGTGCTATCCTACTAGGAATGCAATGCCCTCTTGCATTAGGCTCCCCGAGGCAAATGGAACTAACTTTGAGCTTCGACCGTAATATATCAACATGCTTCCAAAATTTCTAGGGAATGAAACTGAAGATGCATATATTTTTATCTTAGAATTTGAAAAAGTATGTATGATGATTAAAATAATAGAATTAACTGAAGATGCAGTCAAACTCAGATTTATTCCTTTTGCCCTTAAAGACAAAGCAAAAAAATGGCTATACAGGTTACCCATAAATTTTATCACAACTTGGGAGGAATTTACCACCGTTTTTCTTAAAAAAAAATTTCCGATCCATAAAACGGTGAAGCTAAGAAATAGTATCATAAATTTTACAATTATCTTGGGAGAACCTTTTTGGAAGTATTTTGACCGATTTAAAGATCTTCTTATCCAATGTCCTCATCACGGTTTAGAAAAATGGCGATTGTGCCAAATAATTTATGAGGAATTAGATTATTCTTCAAAAACTTTCTTAGAGTCAATGTACCACAGAGATTTTATGAGGAAAAACGCTGATGAAGCTTGGGAGTTTTTAGAGAGTCTTTTTGAAAAAACCATGCAATGGGAACACTGTGATGACCGAGTGTCATCAGTTCTCCAACCCAAGTACAGTGGTATTTCCTTGGAGTCGAACATTGCATCTGAGGCTAAGATGGCCACAATCATGCGTAGGTTAGAAGCCTTAGAAATCAAGGAAAGAGCCCCGGCTCAAATCAATCATGTTTCAGCATCAAAATGTCACAATTGTCTGTCACCATCTCATGTTTCAGAAGAATATCATCTCTTAGGAAATAATCAGCCATTAGGACAGGTCAACGCTACATTCAAGCGTTACGCAAATGATCAATTCTTTATAACCTATAACCCAAGTTGGAGAAATCACCCAAACTTTGCATGTAATCAGGGAACTCACTCCGGAACTTAAAACTTCACTCTCTCTTCAAACCAACAATTTCCTAGGGGAAACACAGTTCCTTTTAATTCTCATCCATAATTTCAACAACCCAATCTGCCGTATCAAAATCAGTCTCCTCTTTATCAAGCTGTAATTCAGACTCCTCACAATCCAGATCAGGATAGACATCTCAATGTCTTGGAAAGGGGTTTGGAAATCATAATTAAGGCCTCCACTCAAACCACGAATATGTTGACTCAAACATCCAGCACTCTGAATTCCTTTATGCAATCAACCGGACAAATGCTCAACTCCAACACTCAAGCTATAGCTAGATTAGAATCCTAACTTGGTCAACTAGCTAGTGCCGTGAGTGAAAGAGAGAAAGAAAAATTCCCGAGTCAACCCGTGGTCAACCCTAAGGACACAGGATGCAGTTCATCCTATGAAGCTCAAGTGAATGCAATCCATTCACTTCGGTCAGGTAAACAGGTTGATAATCAAGTGAGAGCTCCTCCAAGTCAAACTCTTGATCCTGTACAAATTCCTTTTCCTTCTCCTTCTGATGAATCTATTCAATAATCACCCCCTCAGATGATCAAGAACCTGAACCCGAACCTGAGCCTGCTTTTGATAGGTTTAGACTAGTTGCTCCTTTTCCAGATAGACTCAGGCCTAGGAAACACTCCCCTCAAGAGGAGAAGATCCTAGAAACATTCAAGCAGGTTAAGGTCAATATTCCTCTCTTAGATGTAATTGAACAAATTCCATCTTATGCCAAATTTTTGAAAGAATTATGCACTAAGAAGAGGAGAATAAATGTTCCAAAGAAAGTCTTTTTAGCCGCCAATATCAGTGATATGCTCTCAAATCTCATACCTTTGAAACGTAAGGATCCATGTTCTCCTATCATTTCATGTGTCATTGGTAATACTCACATTGATAAGGCGCTTTTAGACTTAGGGGCTAGTGTCAATTTGCTTCTATATTCAGTCTACCAGGAATTGGTTCTAGGTGTACTAAACCCAACCCGCTACACTTTGTAGTTGGCTAATAGATCAGTTAAGGTCCCTATGGGTGAGTTAGAGGATGTTCTGATTAAGGTTGGAGATTTTATTATTCCAGTAAATTTCGTAGTCTTGGAAACACAACCCATTTCCAATCCCAAAGGACAGACACCTGTCATCTTAGGACGAACATTCTTAGCCACTTCTAATACTCTCATCAACTGTAGAACTAGTCAAATGAAGCTGTCCTTTGGGAATTTGACTGGTGATCTCAACCTTTTCAATCCAGAGGACCAACCAAATAATCAGCCTCTAGAAATAAATTACATTAATGAAAGATCAAAAGAAGAAGAAGAAAAAGAGTCTGATTTGAGTTTTGAGGAAATTTTTGATGAAAAGTTGGAGTTTTTAGAAGAAGCGGATCAGGTCATTGAGAATGATGAAACTGTGTTAAATATTTGCTGCCTTGAATTAAATTTTGAAGAACTCTTTCTTGATGAACTTAGATTCTTGGAGAATAATCAACAACCAAATTTTCAAAACTCAACCATGAATCTTAGGGTTGAGGAAAATGCTACAGAAAAATTGATTGTTAGAAAATAAAAATTCACAGTACAAGAGTCTAAGTTCATTAAGAAATGCAAAATGCATGACCCCAATAATACATACCTTACTTTGTTGCAAGAATTATTGAATACCCCGGAATGCTTGGGATTTCAGCACATTATTAAATATATCATTTTGAAATTGTTTAAAACCCGGGGAAGAATTTTCAGCAATAAGGTAGGATTCAATGTAGAATATGAGCTCTTCATGTTGAATATTTTATTCTATATTGTTTATTTTGTTTATTTCAACATAATAAAATCTTCTCTTATTTTAGAGTTTCTTGTTCAGTTGTAAAAAAAAGAAAGAAAAAAAGATCAAAAAAAGAAAAAAAAGAAAAAGAAGAAGAATAAATTTTTGATTCTATCATTCTTAGACCAAAGATAATTGTAGATTTTTATCAACTGATCAAATGTAAGTACTTTACTTCTTATCTGCTTTACTTTGTGCATCATAGAGTTTGCATTGAGGACAATGCAAAATTTAGGTGTGGGGGTGGGAATTAGTTTTTTCTCTTTATTTTACATTTTTAGTTGTATTTTTGTCATTTTTCCCTTTTCCTTAAAAAAATTATAAAAATAGTGTCACTTGCCAACTTAATAGAGTTATGTAATGATGGATTTATTTGATAATTTTTAAAATTTTCTAATCCCTAGTTTGTTATTTACTCAAGTTCACCTTTTATGATAACTCTAAATAAATTTCTTAAGAAATGATTTTCAAAGTAGTATACTTTACTTAAGCCTTAACTTAGATTTTGATTTAAAATAATAGAATTTATGCATGCTTAGCTTAGAGTTGAAAATAATTTTTCAAAGTATCTTGATTTACATATTTTTTAGAATATATATACATATATATATTGAAAAAATATAATAATAATAACATTACAAAAGAAGAGTGCGAAAAATAGGCACCAAAAGAAAGAAAAAAACTATTGAATTCAAGATGATTCTATCTTATAAAGCCTAAGCTGACCGAGTAATTAAGCCCAATGAGTATTTCCATACTTAATGACCTAAGCCTAATTGGGTTGGGATCTATTGGCCCCAAAACTCGTTAAATGGTCACTTAGAAAGCCGTTAAAGTAGAAAAAAATCACCAATGAAGAAAGAGTTAATAATAATAATAATAATAATAATAATAATAAAATAAATAAATAAAAATAAAAATACTAATAAATGTTATATATATATAGTTATATTTGTATATGTGGTCTTAGAAAATATTTTAGATCAAGCAACTTGAATATTATTTTAAACAAAGAGTTAGCATGTTCTTTTCAAAACTTTTAAATTAAATTTCTAAGTTTGGCTTGGTTTTGTATTACTATAATGAGAAGATTTTCTAGAAAATTTACCTTAGAGTTATACATAAAAATATTTTTGAGTGATAACTAGCTTCAATTAGATTGTCTAAAGTTATCAAGTGAATTTAATTATTCACTGACTTCTTTAATTTGGCAAGTTGACCGAATTTTGTGGGTATATTTACTACAAACCCTCACGAGACTACAACTCGTCCACTAGGGTAACCTAGAGGTTTAAAGGCTTATTATATGGGCTAAATATAACCGCGATTCCTGCAAAAGTAAGTTAGGTTTTTTTTTCTTTTTCTTTCTTTGCTAGAGGACTAGCAAAAGTTTAGGTGTGGGGGTATTTGATAATCATATTTTATTATAATTTTATACCATTATTATCTATTTTATATGAATAAACATGCCACTAATAATTATTTTTACCTTTAATTGCAGGTTAATCAAATATAAAAAGCCAAATATCTCTTCTCTCAACAAAGCTCATGAATTAATGAAGAATACATGCAAATACATGAAAGAGCCCAAGCCCAAGTCCAAAAGCCCAAAGCCAAAGCCAAATGAAAGGGGAAATTATCGGATTGCAAAAGGAGGCATATGGGTATCGATGCCAGCATCGATACCCATATCGATACCAGCATTGATGCTGGTATCGATACCTACGTCGTTCTGTTACAGATTAATGGCTAAAATTTGCTTGTTTTGGATAAGATTTCAATCCAATGGCTCTCATTCAATAATGTTTACTATAAATAGAGGTAGAGAGTGAGGGGTTGAGGGTGTGAAAATTTTTGTAACTCTATTTGGAGAGGAGGGCCACTCTTAATTGAGAATGCCTTCTAAATTTGTAACTTTTGTTACAATTAATAAAATAATTTTTTTACCACTTTAAATATTTCTTCTCATTGTTGTATGATGAAGATGGAGATGAAAAATTATTTAAAGGTTTGCATTTCTTTTATTTTTCTCTTTTATTTCTTTTTTTATTGCTTATTAGTTTATATTTATTTTTATGCTTGTAGTCAGATTTTATTTTCTTGTTAAATAGCCAAGAGGCTAGAACCCTCTTGTCTTAGATTTATTTCATACTTATAGAGTAGATTTATTTTCCTGCATTTAATTTTTATACTTTATTTTGTAGTTTAGATTTTGTAATTTATTTTGTAGTTAGATTTTAATTTCTTATACTATTCACCTTGAGGCTAGAACCCTCTTGGGTTTAGTTTTTTTTGTTTATTTTTATTTTCTTTGATTCGTCTTTAGGCTAGAACCCTCTTGGAAATCACCTTTTTCTAAGAAGTGGATTTAATTCTAGATTATCCATATCTTTAATTGATGTTTGTGGAAAATTTGTAGTAAAAAGACGATGAAAGAAAAATGACTTGTATTCTCTCAAAATCAAGTACAATTTGGATTCCGATTACAAAAGAGAGGAGAACGAATTTGATTCTCTCCTTTGTTTAAAACTGGGTTCTTCACGGTAGCGATGAAGTGCCTCCCTCGAATGCTCGCGTCGAGTTTGCTCTCCGTTGACGATCCGCACGTCTTGATTCACTGGAACGATACCTTCTCCTCACGATTTGACGTTATGGAGAACTTGCGTGGCAAGTTTGAAACTCTTGATGAGTTGATAACTCTGAACGAGTTTTGAAGAACTCTGTAAAAGAGTTGTTTTGAACCGAAAATCGGTTATAAGCCAAGGATGAAGAAGCTCCTGTCGCCGAACTTTGCTGAAGGATGAATGCCGATTTCCCCTTCGCTGCCAAGTCGAAAATCTCCTCTTCTGTTACTGCCAAACTGAGAGCCGAATTCCCTCTACTCGAGCCCTCGTTCCAAAAAGAGCCAGCCTCCAGTGATCGATACGATCCAAGAAATTCCAACCCTTAACTCAGTTGAGTTTACTCGCTTTTATAGGGGATTAAAGGGGTGTAACTGCCCTCTAAATCCGCTCCTAAGTGGGCGTGATTTCCTCAGATCGTGGGGAAAACGGTTCTGAAATCGTTCGACTCATATTTGAATGAGTCAAACGCCCAACCTGGCGTTCAGGACCCTAACCTCGCGTCTTAGGATTGAGACGCGAGGTTGGGTGTTGACTGAACATCCAGAACACGAGGGTCGCTCACGTTTCGCTTGTTGTAACGCGGGTTCGACCCTGACGTTTTGATGTTGTAACGCGGGTTCGACCCTGATGTTTTGATGTTGTAACGCGGGTTCGACCCTGGCGTTTTACTATTGACACACGGGGAGGACCTCCGCGTCTTACCTTGAAGAGATTATCACCAAGTAATCTCTTTTTGTCATAGCGTTGTAAAGATCATTGTCTTGTAATCTTCGTCTTGGCTCCTTGAGAATGTGAGAGTCGTCAGATTGTAACTCCCGATGTTGATTGTGAATGTTGTTGAACTAGAGCTCTCATCGGTTGTTGTGAAGGTCGTTAGATTGTAACCTTCATCGATCTACGTAAAAGTCTTCAGATTATAGCCTTCTGGAAGTCGTCAGATTGTAACTTCCATTATCGGTGTTTGATAGGGGATAAGCTATCTATTGTGATTTTTAGACAGCCTACAGAACCCCCTCCAAAGTTTTCGAAAGTTCGCGGTTGATTGGGACGAATTTTCGGAATACTTTGGATCTTAACTCTGATCTTTGGAGCTGTTGATTCCTTGTCGTAAAGGAGTCGTTCTCTGCACTCGCTTCGAAGGCATCTTGGTTGAAGGGATTTGCCATGTAGAACCTGTATGAAGGTATGCGCCATAATCCTGTTTCTGGAATGCGGGGGTGAACTCTGCATTTTGAACTTGAGACGCGGGTCTCACCCTTGCATGTTGAATTTGAGACGCAGGTCTCACCCTTGCATGTTGAATTTGGAACACGGGTGTGACCTTGGCATTCGGTTTTTACATCGCGGGTCTGACCTCAGCGTTTGGTTTTCACATCGCGGGTCTAACCTCGGCATTTTGACTTGAAACATGGCTATGACCTTAGCGTTATCATTTTTGCGACACGGGTCTGACCCCGGCGTTGTGGTTTTGCGACGCGGGTCTGACCTTGGCGTTTCGATGTGAAACGCGGAGGTGACTTTCATGCATTTTTGACTAAGTCTTTGAGACTTGTCTTCAGCTCATCTGTTTCAAGTCTCGGCTCTCGTCCATTAAACTGATGAACCTGCAAACATGCATAGGATTTTTGGCAAACCCTCAGCCGTCAACGGATTTGATAAGCCTTTACCGACTACCGTTTGAATCGGGCTAGCATGTGAATTATTTGAATCCGTTCCACATGTAACGTTGTGCTAAGAGAATGAACTCTCTTAGACTCGATGCTATGATTTTGAATACATAGACTTTGTCATTTTTATGGAAAAAGACTAACCGGCAACGCGTATTAGGCGTAGACTTATCTCTAATTAGGGATCGAGATAACGTCCCCCATGCGTGTAAGGCATGAATTTCGACGTTATTAATAATAACCTGCTACGATGTTGAATACGTAGACTTTTATCCCTTTTATGGTGAAAGACTAACCGGCAACGCGTGTTAGGCGTTGACTTATCCCTACTTAGGATTCGGGATAAAATTCCCCATGCGTGTGAGGTATGGATTTTGGTTTCCTTTTCACGGTAAAAGACTAACCGGCAACGCGTGTTAGGCGTAGACTTATCTCTAATTAGGGATCGAGATAAAGTCCCCCATGCGTGTAAGGTATGGATTCCGGTGTTATTAATAACAACCTGCTACGATGTTGAATACGTAGACTTCACCATTATTACGGAAATAGGCTACCCGGCAGCATGTGTTAGATGCAGATTTATCTCTAATTAGGGATCGAGATAAAATCCCCCATGCATGTGAAGCATGGATTTTAGTGCTATGATATTGAATACGTAGGCTTTATCACTATTTCTTCCTGTGTTATATTTTTACTTGAAACACTGAAAGAAAGTTAGAAGAGCCAGAGGTGTAGTATTAACTTGGCATGAATTTTCACTTAGAGTGAAATTCGAAAACTTTCTTCACTATCACTAGGATAATTCCAGAAAATCTTTAATCCGCTGGGGATTTCATAATGAAAACTTGCTATTCTTGTTGAAAAAGGATTAACAAGTTCATTGGGGGGGGTTTGACTGTTAGAGATGTGATGTTAACCTAACAGTATTTTATGGACCTATCGCTCTATTAAAGAGAGTCGATAAGTTGATTTGGTCGGAAATTTGTTGCGATCGAAGCAACTTTGTGGACTTATCATCCTATTGAAGAGGATTGATAAGTGGATTTTGTCAGAGGTGTAGTGTTAACGTGACAGGATTTGTGTTACGATTGGAGCAACTTTGTGGACTTATCATCCTATTGACGAGGATTGATAAGT
>BQKN01001022.1:362799-393445 GCA_022839385.1 Asparagus kiusianus
GGAGCAACTTTGTGGACTTATCATCCTATTGACGAGGATTGATAAGTGGATTGTCAGAGGTATATTGTTAACGTGACAGGATTTGTGTTGCGATTGGAGCAACTTTGTGGACTTATCATCCTATTGACGAGGATTGATAAGTGGATTATCAGAGGTATATTATTAACATGACAGGATTTGTGTACTTGTGACTTGCACAAGGTTTTGGGAATTAGCGTCTCGCTGGGGAGACTTGCTAGGTGAGTTTATCATCAGAAGCGATGAGTTATGATACGCGTTATTTGAATAAGATTTTGAAGACTTAATGTCTTGCTGGGGAAGATTGCGATTTGAGCAATTTCGAGGACCTATCATCCTATTGACAAGGATTGATAAGTTGATTGTCAGAGGTATATTGTTAACGTGACAAATTGGGAGTGATGCAAGCTGCATTCATACTCTGTGGAGGTGATGATCGTCAGAAGTGTAATGTTAACTCGACGATATGAAAAATTCGTTACTCTTAATCCAATGGATTCCAAGTAACCAACCACCAGTCTTGATTAAGACTTAGCAGGGGAATAAAAAGAGATAGATAAGGCACATCACCTAGTGATGTACTATCCATGAAGTCGGAATAGAGGCACATCACCCGGTAGGCCATTATCTGATGAGTTTGACTATCAGAGGTAACGGTTAACGTGACAGTTTTCATGGACCCATCATCCTACTAAAGAGGATTAGCAAGTTGATGGACTATCAGAGGTAAATGTTAACGTGATAGTTTTGATAGACCCGCCATCCTACTTGAAGAGGATTAGTGAGAGAATTTGGAGGGAGTGGACAATCAGAGGTAATCATTAACGTGGTAGTTTTGATACACCCGCCATCCTACTTGAAGAGGATTGGTGGGGGAATTTGGAGGGAGCAGACTATCAGAGGTGATCATTAACGTGATAGTTTTAGTTGACCTGCCATCCTATTTAAGCGGATTGACAAGTTGATGGACTATCAGAGGTAACTGTTAACATGATAGTTTTATAAATTTCGTGGTTGACAGAGGTATTTTATTGAACGTGACAACTAAAAAAATTTATTATTTATAATCCAATGAACTACAAATAAACCAACCCCCAATCTTGAACAAGTGCAGGGGGGAAAAAGGATTAGACATGGCACATCGCCTCGTGAGCCATTATCTAACGAGTTTGACTATTAGAGGTGACTGTTAACGTGATAGTTATTAGAACCGCCATCCTACTGAAAAGGATTAGCTTCAGCAGCCGTAGTATCTTTCGGTTCTGACCGGGAAGAGTGAGCTTGGTCCGATTGCTCAGGAGAAGATTGGGTTTAGTCCGATTGCTCAGCCTGATCCTGCTTACTTTGCTCTTCAGCTTTGATCCTAGCAATAATCTTTTGAGCCTGTTCGCCTTGAGAGATTAGTTGCTTCCAGGAACGACATTCTACAACTCCTATTCGGGCTAGGAGGTCGGTTTACAAGTTGTGTCGACGGGTCTCCACTAAGGTAGACTGTGTCATACCTGACGAGCACCGGAGAGCCATGGTTCGGAACCTCTTGACGAAGGCTTTGACGGACTCCCTCTTCTTCTGTTTAGTGGCAAGAAGAGTATGAATGGAGACTTCTGTATCATCTTCAAAGAATCTTGACAGGAATAGTCTCTCTAGATCTGCCCACTTTTGGATACATCCCTTAGGCATTTTCCTGAACCATTCAAAGGCAACTCTCTTGAGGGTGCTAATGAACAATCGAGCCAGTATGGTGTCATTTGATATCGCATTCCCAGTCTGTGACTTGAAATGATAGATGTGTTGGTTCGGTGACCCCGTATCGTTAAAAGTTTGTAGCGTCGGGACTTCGAACTTTGGAGGATAAGGGGTTGCATCCCATTCCGCAGGATAAGGCCTGACAACTCCCTCATCTTGGGGCTCGCTTCTGTTGGCAATGACATTTAGGCGGGCTTCCAATTCCTCGATTTTAGCCGACTGAGGATTTTGCTCATTCTCAGCTTTTCTTCCTTCATCAGAGGAAGATTCTAGATTGTGGGCTTCTTGGTCAAAAGCCGTGTCATCAACCATTTTTCCCTTCCCTTTGCTTGTGTGAGGTCGGGACGAAGACGTTCTTTCCCTTCGGGAAGATTCTTGCCTGAGTGGCGAATCTGTCTTCTGAGATTTAGCCTTGTCTGCGACGAGTTGAGTCAACAGGGCCATGAGTTCATTGATGGCCTCCTGCTGAGATTTGAGCATGGCCTCTTGCTCATCAAGTCTCTTCGCAAGATCTTCATGGTTTCCCGTCATATAAACGGAGCTCTCATGTTCAACAAAAGAGCTTGATGATTGAGACTCCGCGATGGCTGAGTGCTCATCATCGGAATTGGTTCCTCTGGCTAACCTCCAATAGTTGACAGGGGGAATAGCTCATGTTCGCGTCCGAGTGCGTTGGTAGACTCCTTCAAACTCGTTAGCGATTTCTCTGACAGTCGGTGAACGACTTGTCTTAGAATCATCGGAGCTAGGACCCGAGGTTTTCCCTCTGCCGATCACATTGATAGTGACCGTAGGATATTCGGTCTCTGGAGACTTCTTTCTGTGAGAACGTCGTCGTTGGTCGAGCAAAGCAACGTTCATAAATTGGTTGAACACCAATGGTTTGGCTGCATATGAGCAGTATTGACATCCCGAGAGGACCGTAGGAATCAGTCGTTCACATTAGAATGAACGAATGACTTGTTGTATCGGTCTTTCTCTCGATATGAATTCTCTCAAGTCTGTTGTAAAGCCTCGGGAATTACTCATTGATCGTGAGGTTTGAATTGGAACCCCCAGTCCATGATTGGACAAGACTGGCTCTTGGTGAACATGGATGTGGTTGAGATTCCTTGAATCCATGAACTTTTTATATCCGCCATTCAATATAGTCGTGCTACGCAGAGTATTCGGGGGTCTCGCTGCCCGGTTAGCGAGCCGGGGAGCCAGGGGGCGGCGCGCCCCTGGCCAGGGGGTCCGGGGGGATGGAATACCCCCCGGCGGGGTTCGAGGTAGCGCCCCAAAGTTCTACGGTATACACCAACTTCTGTATTGGATTTGAAACTTGGGACGCGAGGGTCGCGTTTGGCACTTGAGACGCGAAGGTCGCGTTTGGCACCTGAGACGCGAGGGTCGTGTTTGGCACCTGAAACACGAAGGTCGCGTTTAGCACTTGAAACGCAAAGGTCGCGTTTTGGTTTGGCGACATGAGGGTCACGTTCTTCATTGTCGACGCGAGGGTCGTATTTTGACTTGGAAACGCGAAGTTGAAGTTCGCGTTCAACGAAGGATTGAGGTTCGCATTTTGGCTGTAAAACACGCTATTGAAGGCCACGTTCAATCTGATCCTCGCGAAGCTCCTGTTCAGGCTCATAGATGTGAAGCTCAGGGTCGCGTTTAGGCTCACGAACGCGAAGCTCGCGTTGGTTGGAGGATCGATTTTTTCGAAGTTGTGCCCGTCGCTGAGACCTTCTTCTTCGACGAGCAGCGTTCTTCTTGGCCTGTTTCAAGGCTTTTGCAGGGGCATCATCGACGTTGATTGGATCTATCTCTGTCGTAGGCCTTTTACCACCCATTACACGTCGTATTGACGCGGGTGTGGAGTTTTCAACTCGTTGAACGAGTTTGGCAGAGGCAAAGCCCAGTCCTTCAGAGGAGGGGCTGTTTGATGAATTTTGGCCAAAGAAGAGGACTTTCTTCGGTATTCCAGCAACAGTTGGAGATTTAGTCTCCTTGGAAACTTTGTGGATCTTACGCATAGCCTTGGGGCTAAGGGATGCGGAAGAGATAGCCTCCTCAAACTTGGCTTGATCAAACTCTACCACGAGAGTTTCGACGGTCGTTCCAGTGAGATGAACATCGGATTGCACCACCACTTCTTCGTTAGAGAAGCTTGTCCCCAGCAGAGTCGCCATCTTTTGTTTATGGAAAATTTGTAGTAAAAAGACGATGAAAGAAAAATGACTTGTATTCTCTCAAAATCAATTACAATTTGGATTTCGATTACAAAAGAGAGGAGAACGAATTTGATTCTCCCCTTTGTTTAAAACTGGGTTCTTCACGGTAGCGATGGAGTGCCTCCCTCGAATGCTCGCGTCGAGTTTGCTCTCCGTTGACGATCCGCACGTCTTGATTCACTGGAACGATACCTTCTCCTCACAATTTGACGTTGTGGAGAACTTGCGTGGTAAGTTTGAAACTCTTGATGAGTTGATAACTCTGAACGAGTTTTGAAAAACTCTGTAAAAGAGTTGTTTTGAACCAAAAATCGGTTATAAGCCAAGGATGAAGAAGCTCCTGTCGCCGAACTTTGCTGAAGGATGAATGCCGATTTCCCCTTCGCTGCCAAGTCGAAGATCTCCTCTTCTGTTGCTGCCAAACTAAGAGCCGAATTCCCTCTGCTCGAGCCCTCGTTCCAAAAAGAGCCAGCCTCCAATGATCGATCCGATCCAAGAAATTCTAACCCTTAACTCAGTTGAGTTTACTCGCCTTTATAGGGGATTAAAGGGGTGTAACTGCCCTCTAAATCCACTCCTAAGTGGGCGTGATTTCCTCAGATCGTGGGGAAAACGGTTCTGAAACCGTTCGACTCATATTTAAATGAGTCAAACGCCCAACCTGGCGTTCAGGACCCTAACCTCGCGTCTTAGGATTGAGACGCGAGGTTGGGTGTTGACTGAACATCCAGAACGCGAGGGTCGCTCACGTTTCGCTTGTTGTAACGCGGGTTCGACCCTGACGTTTTGATGTTGTAACGCGGGTTCGACCCTGGCGTTTTGATGTTATAACGTGGGTTCGACCTTGGCGTTTTACTATTGACACACGGGGAGGACCTCCGCGTTTTGGTGTTGTTACACGGGGAGGACCTCCGCGTCTTGCCTTGAAGAGATTATCACCAAGTAATCTCTTTTTGTCATAGCGTTGCAAAGATCATTGTCTTGTAATCTTCGTCTTGGCTCCTTGAGAATATGAGAGTCGTCAGATTGTAACTCCCGATGTTGATTGTGAATGCTGTTGAACTAGAGCTCTCATCGGTTATCGTGAAGGTCGTTAGATTGTAACCTTCATCGATCTACGTGAAAGTCTTCAGATTATAGCCTTCTGAAAGTCGTCAGATTATAACTTCCATCATCGGTGTTTGATGGGGGATAAGCTATCTATTTTGATTTTTAGACAGCCTACAATTGAATTCGTCATCTTTACTTTCTTGAATTTTATTTTTATTCTTGATTTTTCTTTTTGATTCTTGATTTTATTCATCCTTCTTTTTCTCCTTGTGAAAATCATTCATTCTTTGTCACATCTACTCCCACTTACATTTTGTGTCGATTTACACACTATCACTTTCACTCTCATTATCTCTCCACAATCACACTTATTCTTCACTCCTATTTGTCACGCACACAACATAAGAACCGATTTATATTTTCTCTACAAAACACCTTCCTCGTGGGATCGATAACTTTTTATACTATAACTTGACACGGTTGTGCATTTGTAATATTTTTGGTACATGTTTATGCCGCATCACATATCGTAATGATGGCATATATAAGATCAGTACTATTGTACCTAACTTAGTTGTAAATAAAGTATCCTTTTCTGTTTACTCCTCTGTATTATGGCATAATAGGCTAGGACATGTAAATTATAGAAAGTTATCTAGTATGGAGAAATTAGGATTACTTTCAAAATATGAGGTAACAAACCTGAGAAGTGTGAAGTTTGCGCACATGCGAAGCTGACAAGGAAGCCCTTTCCAAGTGTCACAAGGAGCACCAACCTATTGGATCTGATTCACTTAGATACTTGTGATTTCAAGAATTTCGTCACTTGAGACGCCATGAAGTACTTCATTACCTTCATTGATGACCATTCTCGCTTCTGCCACGTCTACTTGGTGAAATCTAAAGATGAAGCCTTCAATAAGTTTGTCGAGTTTCGGACTCGAGTGGAGAAGCAGCTTGGATTACAGGTGAAAAGACTCAGGAGCGACAGAGGATGAGAGTACCGATCTAAGGAGTCAGAGGCATACTTCAAGTAGTATGGAATCATTGCTGAAACTACTGCTCCGTATTCTCCGCAATCTAATAGAATTGTAGAAAGGAAGAATCGCATATTGACCGAGATAGTGAATTCGATGCTAATAACATCCGGTCTACCTGCATGCTATTGGGGAGAGGCTTTGCTGATGACAAACTGGATTCTGAATAGGGTACCCTATTCCAAAACTAATAGTACTCCTCATCAGTTAAGCTTGGGATATCTAGATCCTTTGGATAGTCTCAAAGTGTGGGGGTGTCTCGCATATATTCGAGTTCCAGATATCAGAAAGCCTAAGCTTGGACCAAAGGCAAACAGATGTGTGTTTCTTGGCTTTGCTGAAGATAGGGATGCTTGCCGGTTCCTTGATCTTGGAACCAACTCCACCATTGAAGCTCGGGATGTAGAATTCTTTGAGGATAAGTTTATCAAAGATAAAGGATTATGCTCAAAGATATAGCAGAGAATGTTAGTACGTCAGTTACACCAGAGGAGCTAGTTTCGTGAGAAACTGAAAGTGTCAGTGATGAAGGAGTTACTGAACCATCTTCCAAGTGTGTCAGGAGACAGAAAAATTTTAGAGATGATTTCATTACCTATAATGTGGAAGGAGATCCACAGACTTTTTAAAAAGTAATGCAGTCAACAGACGCTCTCCTGTGGAAAGAAGTTATAGATGATAAGATGGATTCATTGATCCAAAATCACACGTGTGAACTGGTGAATGTACCTGAAGTGCTAGGCCTATTAGTTGCAAGTGAATTTTCAAGAAGAAGCTTCATCCTGATGATACTATTAAAAAGTACAAAGCAAGACTGGTGGCGAAATGATTCTCTCAGAGAGAAGGAATAGACTTCTGTGATATCTATGTACCAGTTTACAGGATCACTACCATCAGAGTGCTTATCGCATTGGCGGTGATAAAAAAGTTCGTTATACATCAGATGGATGTGAAGACTGCCTTTCTCAATGAAGACCTCACAGAAGAGATCTACATGGAGAAACTAGAAGGACTTGGTGCTCCAGCTGGTAAAGTTTGTAAACTTATTAAGTCTCTATATGGACTTAAGCAGGTACACAAACTCTGGGATGAGAAGTTCGATAGGGTTGTTCGCAACAATGGGTATCAAGTCAGTGAATTTGACAAATGCCTATACATCAAGGTCGCTGAAGGAAATATGGTGGTTATCTGCCTCTATGTGGATGATTTGCTTATTATCGGGAGTGATTTGGAGATAGTAACATCTACCAAAAATTTCTATCAACTCAGTTCAGCATGAATGGCATTGGAATTGTGGACGTGATTCTCGGAATCAAAATTATATACTTTGAAGAGAGTATTGGATTATCCCAATCTCATTATGTCGAGAGCATGCCAAGGAAGTATGACTACTACGACCTACCAGAACTGCCAGTGCCATATGATTACAACAAGAAGCTTCGATCGAACACTGGAAGACCAGTAGAGCAGCTAAGGCACTCAAAAATAATTAAAAGTCTTATGTACGCGATGAGCTGCACAAGACCAGATATAGCATTCGCTATAGGAATGCTTAGTAGGTTCACAAGTAATCCTGAAAAGCTTCACTGGGATGCTGTCCAGAGATTGATGGGATACTTGGAAAGGAACTATAGGTCTGGGCTTATTCTACACTAGATATCTGGCTGTAATCGAATGCTATTCAGATGCGAGTTGGTAAACCAGATGAGTGCAGATCTACTGGAGGTTTTATCTTTACCATGGATAAAGCTGCCATCTCGTGGAAATCTGAGAAGAAAACTATGATTGCACAGTCATCGATGGAATCTGAGTTCTTCACACTCTATACTGTAGGAGATGAAGCTGAGTGGCTCAGTTGTATTTTTCAAGACCTTCCTTTGATAGAATTACAAGGCACAATTACAATCTATTATGATAATCAGGCAACAGGTACTGTGGTAGCGAACTCGTTGTTCAATAGAAAGAAGCGGACCATTCGTCTGAAGAGTGACTATTTGAGAGAACTCATTTTCCAAGGAGTCATCTCGGTAATTGACGTTCAGTCTTCAGAGAATGTGGCTGATCCTTTGACTAAAGGTCTAAAAAAGGACATAGTCAAAAGGACGTCTGCTGTAATGGGTCTCAAAGTTTTGTGAGTCTTACAAATACTTATCATGTTCATCCAATTATTAGTTCAAAGCTTACACTACTAATAATAAAGATAACCGGTTCAAAAGTCAAGTAAGATTTGCAAAGTTTGGTGAGTCTTACAAACACTTACCATTTCGTCAAGTTATTAGTTCAAAGCTTATACTACTAATGACAAGATGATTGGTTCAAAAATCAAGTAAGATTTATAACTGAAATCCTATCATGTAAAGAGGTTGGCTGTTAAGCCTTAATGAGTCCAAAGCATTTCAGATGCGGGATGTTGGATAGGTAACATGCTTAAAGGACTTATCGATAATCCTATCATATAAAGGGGTTGGCTGTTAAGCCTTAATAGGTCCAAAGCATTTCGGATGCGGGGTGTTAGATAGGAAACACACCTAAAGGACTCACCTAGAATCCTATCATGAGAGAGGATGACTCTTAACTCTTAATGAGTTCAAAGCATTTCGAATGGGGATGTTTGATAGGAAACATTCCTAAAGAACTCACTTATGCGTAGGTGGAGATTTGACCGTCTCCTATGATATCTTGTAGAAAAATATCTAGAGCCCTAGCAAAAACCAGGACAAGCACATGGCCATAAATGTGCAAAGGCAAAGACAATTATGGTTCAAAGTAAAAACTACCACAGATGAGTTTGATCGTGTGTGATCGCTGGATTTTAGACATGTGCTGGTTCAAGTCTCTCCAACACCATGCATCTATCTTCTATTCAGTTGGTCTAAGGGTGATTCAAGTCCTTGCGATATCTATCTTATGCATAACGATTGAAACGACGGTACCATAACACGACACTAGTTTAAAAACTTATGGGGGATTGTTAGATTTTTTGGTCAAAACCGCTTTCCAAAATGAGTTTTCAAACTATATATATTAACTACAAGTACTTTTCATAAATGCTTAGTAGCCTAGTAAAAAATTAATGTTTTGGTGTTTTAAAAGGTCCCTTATTCGAGGTTTGCCAACGGCAAACCGAGAAGTGTTTTATTTGAATTAATCCCTTATAATTTTCTAATGGGTCGTGGGCTAATGGGCCGGGGATCAGGGTTAATCAGGCTGAGGCGCTAAGTGGCGCTTTGTTAGGCGCATTTTGTACTTCGCACGGAGACATTGGGGCGAGGTGACACCATGTTGGCTGCCACTATGGTCGCCACAAAGGCTGCCTTGCAGCATGCAGATGAGCTACGCGTTCGCACGAGGGTGTGACCCTAGCGTTCTCAAAGTCAGACGAGGTTTGTCAATTGGTTGACGAGGTTCCACTTGTTCGACGAGGTTCGTCTGATTCACAAGATCAGATGAGGTTCACTCATCAAACGAGGTTCGTCTGTTTGACGAGGTTCGCTTGTTCGATGAGGTTTGTTTCTTATACGAGGTTCGTCTGTTTGACGAGGTTCGCTCGTTCGACGAGGTTCGTTTGTCATACGAGGTTCACCTGTTTGACGATGTTCGTTTGTCAAATGAGGTTCATCTGATTTGCTGAGACGTGACCCTCGTGTTACGTAGCAACGCGTCCATTGGTTGTCTCATATTCGGGAGTTACTACATGCAGCAGTTATAATAGCATTTAGAGTAATTTAATGCATTGATGTTACAATCTTAATTGTCATTAAGAATTATAACAGTCATATTAATTGCAAGTGACTCTTGAGCTGGCCTTAGAGGCCTATAAATAGCGCCCTTATGCAGCTCTTGAAAAACACACGCGAGCTTGGAAAATGAACGTCGGATTAAGAAGCTCTTGATGTTGTTGTTGTTGTTGTGCTGTTGCTGCGGAATCTATGCCCGCAGAAACTTGCCCTTAAAGAAAGGTTTTGAACCGAAAGGTTCTGAGATCGAGGAGATTTTTGCTTTGACTGAAGGGTCTTATAGATCGAGGAGATCTTGACAGTACTGGGTTGGTGCACACCAAAGTATTGTGCTGCTGTTCATGGAAACAGTTTGGCTTTAGGATTCTTGCACCGGAGTAGGCCAAATATTGCTTTAAGCATAACGTTTTTCAAACGCACAGCAGCGGACTAAGAAATTTAAAATTACAGCATATCATATTTCACTGTTTAATTCCAGATTTAATCATAATTTCCAACACCATTTTCTCACTTATTATCCTCTCCATACATCTAACCAAACTAAAGAGCACAATACAACAGCTATAACATCGATGATCGATCACAAACCCAGGTTAATTACATGCATGCACATCATTTCCTCTACAATATGTTTATTTATTTAATTAACATCAAAACTCTCTCAGTGATATCAAGCAGCCTCTTAGGAGAAGTAAGCTGGGGGAAATGGCCATCACCCTCAATAATCTCAACCATCATCACCTCCCCCTTAATCTTGCTCTTCATATAATTTGCAACAGACACAGGAACACAAATATCATTATCTCCTTGGACTATGGTGCATGGAATCTCTACTTCCCCTAAGATTTCTCTCCAATCAGATAGAAATATAGATTTTGCAACTGAGAGTGCAGTTTCCGGCCTCATGTTTAGAAAGCTAGCGCAAAATTTCTCTGTAGCTTCAGGGTTGGTGGCCCCCACAGCGACAGGAGCAAAATTCTTTGCCCACGTGGCAAAATTTGATTTGATGGAGGAAAGCATGTTTTCAATGTCCTTTTGTTCGAATCCTCCCTTGTATTCATCCGTGTTCAGGTACCTGGATAGAGATATATCCCAGCTATATAAGTTCCAAGAAAATTTTATTAATTACCACCACCACCTTAATTTATCCCAAAGTTTGAATCAGTTGCATGAATTCTATAGCTATGTATTCTTTCTTTTTTACTTCTATTAAGGCTTAATTACCTTATCCTTCCTAATGGTAAGTTCTCTTACGCATGCATGTCTCTAGTTTTCTTACTCCATCAATCAATCCTATAGCCTATTTTGATTGATTTCACATAGCGCAAGTGAGTGTTACTGTTAGAATATAAAAATATTGGTGTTCTCCTTAGAAATCACCTTAAAAATAGTATCATTTTACAGAAACCACATTTCATTTTTAATTTATACATAGACCATCTTTAAAGTGGGTTTTGCGTCAAACAAGCACCTCTGGATCAAAAATTTTAACTTAAAAAAACCCAAGAATACCCTTAAAACTCACATTAAAGACAAACGACTCATTTGTTAATGTTTAAATCATGTTAGGATATACGTCATGCACTACTCAAAACGTGCATTTTAATGGTTATTTTTGGTTGATTGGACTAAAAACTAACTATAAACATGGTTTACATATAAATTGAAAATGAAAGGTGCTTTCTATAAAAGGTGTGAACGCGGATAGTGGGGTCACCCACGTGCAAGCTTTGAAGAAAAAAAAAAATCAGTGAACGCGGTTTCGATTCCGCGGCTTCCGCTGGCCCACTCGATTCCATTTTTGAGACCCGATTCCATTTATTTTGAGACCTATAAAATTTTCTAGGGTTTCGTGGAGTAGCTGAGTGAAGGCAGGGGCGGAAGTACAAGCTGGGTTTTCTATTTGCGGCTGCAGCAGAAGAGCAGGCAGCAGGGAAAAGTCTTAGGGTTTTGTGAAGAGAGAAAAAGTATTTGGAGGCTGACCTTTTCTTGTGAAGAAAAGCAAGGGGCCTATTTGAGGGTTTAGATTATGAGAGTTGTAAACCCATTGTATTCTTTCTCTCTTTAATAGTAGATCCCCCTCCTTGCCCCATGGACGTAGGCAGTTTGCCAAACCACGTAAAATTAGTTTGTTTGAGTTTGTGGCCATTGTAATAGTTTTTAGGATCCCTCGACGCGCAGTCCTAGAGCTGACGAGAGGAAGAGCTAATATCCCACTTTGATGGGATATTAGGCTTCGGATTCTTGTTCCCTTTGAGAAACAAGAATTCTTATTGATCTTTCTCTCTTATTATGCACCAGAAACTCTGTCGAAATTTTCGTTGCGCACAACAAGTGGTATCAGAGCTCAGGCTACGCTTGGGCTATTTGGAGGAGTAGATCAATTTGGAGGCTCGTTTAGGGCTTTATTTGCTGATAAAGGTGGGATCTTTTGGTAAAAGACTCTATCTTTTCAGTTTTGAATCTATTCTTCGTTGGTTGGTGCGTTGTGAAAGATGTCGGGAAAAGAAGGTGCTTCGGGTGTCGAGGGTGGTGCTTCGGGCACGAAGACCATTCAGAGTTTGAATATCCACTCTATGAAGATAGATGTGGAGAAGTTTAATAGCACAAACAACTTTGAATTATGGAGATGCGAGGTTTTGGATGCGCTGAACGCGCAGAATTTGGAGGATACATTGGAGTTAGATGGCAAGCCAGATGAGATTGAAGAGAAGGTTTGGAAGAAGATGAATCGAACGGCGTGTGGTGTGATTAGGTCTTGTTTGACTCAAGATCTAAAATATGATGTGATGAATGAGACTTCTGCGAAGAAGATTTGGGAGATTCTCGAAAGCAAGTATTTGACCAAGAGTGTGGAAAATCGCTTGCATTTGAAGAGGAGGCTTTATCGTTTCCAATTGAAAAAGGAAACCTCCATTAGAGATCACATGAACCACTACACTAAGCTTCTTACGGATTTGGCGAATGTGGATGTCGTGATTGAAGATGAGGACAAGGCGTTGATGTTGTTGAGTTCCTTACCCGACGAGGAATATGAGACCTTCGTCCTTACACTGATTAATGGGAAGGCGTCACTTTCGTATAGTGAGGTCACTGCTGCATTTGTGAATTATCATCTTCGAAAGAAGGATAATGAGACTTCAGTTGAGCCGGTAGCAGAGACGTTGGTCGCAAGAGGGAAGAATCCGAACCTGAAGAATTGGAAGTCACAGTCTAGAGTAGGGTATCCTATAATTGGAAAAGATCAGTGTGCTTGGTGTAAGGAGACTGGTCATTAGAAGAAAGACTGCCCAAAGCTCGATGAATGGATGAAGAAAAAGCAGAAGGGAAAAGGGAAGCAACCATCATCAGAAGCAAACATCGTATCGGATGGTAATAATTCTGACTCTTCTATTTATTTACTTTCTATCAGTCCTACAGATAGCTATTCGGAGGAATCTGAATGGATGTTGGATAGTGGTACGACCTATCATGTATGCCCTAGAAGGGAATGGTTCTCCAGTTTTGAGAAGCTGGTGGATAGTGGTGTGGTGTACATGGCTGATAACCGTGCATACCAGATCCTTGAGATAGGAAGAATTCGCATCAAGATGTTTGACGGGACTGTTAGAGAGTTAAACGATGTGAGATATGTTCCTTCTTTGAGGAAGAACTTGATCTCGATTGGAGATTTGGTTGGAGAGGGTCTGAAGGTTCGTGTTGAGGACATGGTTCTCGAGATTGCGAGAGACTCTCGTATTTTGATGAAGGGCGTCAGGAGAAATAACCTGTATTACTTAACTGGAGGTATAGTGGCAGGTGAAGAGTTGACGACTTCTGTTGATTCGACTAGACTATGGCATTTGGGGCTTGGCCATTCCAGTATTGATTCCTCGCATAGATTGAAAGAGGGTGTAAAAACCTGCAATTTAAAGTCCAGTGAACATGTTGATGTGAGCAAGAAGACCGAGGTGAAGTGTGACATCTCTATTCACCGTGCTAAGGGTCGTACTAGAGGAGTTCACGTGGATGTTTGGGGGCCTTCCAAGGGGGCATCATTGGGAGGTAATAGGCGTTTGGTTTCCTTTGTTGGTGACTATTCTAGGCGTGTTTGGGTTGCAACCAAATCCCCTTTGAAGAAAGTCCTAGTAGTATCCAACAGATTGAAGAAGTGTGTAATAGACAGAAAGGTGAAGGTACTCCATTCTGGTGGGAGGTACAAGATGGACCTATTTCTGTATTAGAGCCGAGCTCACGGCATTTCGAGATACTTTGTTGGAAAGGAAATCTTGGGGCAACTAGATAGGGTGGTAAAGTTGGAGAACCGTGCCTTGCTGGAGGAGGATCGGTGTTTGTGGTCGAGCAATGGTTTGCAGAAGAGGTTCTGGACTGAGGCTTCGACATATTTGAGTCATCCTATTAAAAGGTTGTCAACTGCTGTGATTAGAGGTAAAACTCCATTGGAAGATAGGTCTGGTAGTGTCACTTCGGTTGAGGCTTCGATGAGGGAGCTATTTGACTCTCAGCAGGTAGAGAGTTTTGGACAGACCTTCGATGTATCACAGCGGGTGGAGAGTGATGCTACTCCACATTGGGTGAAGATTACTCCAGATCATACTGTATCGTTTGGGATTCCAGCTGAGGTGACACAGTTTGGAGATCATTTGGTTTTGGATGCAGATGATGAGTTGGGTTTTGATTCGAGTGCAGCTGATAGATGTAGCTTGGATATGGTCATTGGTTCACCTCAGGTGGAGGTGTTTGAGGCCATTGGAGGTGCTATCAGCCGCAGAGTTGATGATATTGGAGAAGGGTTGCGAACTCTTCTATTGGTTTGAGGTCGTTCGCGGTCATGTGGGTGAACTACATTCGGCTTGATTCCTTGGGCAAGAGGATACGTAGGCAGTCTTTATGATGCAGCCGGGTTGGATTTTGATGGGGGTGAGATCGATTTGGTGAGTAGACATTGATATTTGAAGAGTGTTTGCATTCTCATTTGGGTTCTCGACTTGTTATGGATTGAGTCTGTTGTAGTGAATTGTTTCACGGTGTACTGGACACAACAAGTGAGACATTTTGTTTGGTTGGTGTCGGCTCAGTTTTGAGAAAACTTCACCGAGGTGGAGAATTATGAACGCGGATAGTGGGGTCACCCATGTGCAAGCTTTGAAGAAAAAAAATCAGTGAACGCGGTTTCGATTCCGCGGCTTCCGCTGGCCCACTCGATTCCATTTTTGAGACCCGATTCCATTTTTTTGAGACCTATAAATTTTCCTATGGTTTCATGGAGTAGCTGAGTGAAGGTAGGGGCGGAAGTACAAGTTAGGTTTTTTATTTGCTGCTGCTGCAGCAGAAGAGCAGGCAACAGGGAAAAGTCTTAGGGTTTTGTGAAGAGAAAACAAGTATTTGGAGGCTGACCTTTTCTTGTGAAGAAAAACAAGGAGCCTATTTGAGGGTTTAGATTGTGAGAGTTGTAAACCCATTGTATTCTTTCTCTCTTTAATAGTAGATCCCCCCCTCCTTGCCCCGTGGACGTAGGTAGTTTGCCGAACCACGTAAAATTAGTTTGTTTGAGTTTGTGGCCATTGTAATAGTTTTTAGGATCCCTCGACGCGCAGTCCTAGAGCTGACGAGAGGAAGAGCTAATATCCCACTTTGATGGGATATTAGGCTTCAGATTCTTGTTCCCTTTGAGAAACAAGAATTCTTATTGATTTTTCTCTCTTATTGTGCATCAGAAACTCTGCCGAAATTTCCGCTACGCACAACAAAAGGATCCTATATATTTTTAAGGTGGTTCTAAAAAAAACTCTAAAAATATAACTCTCAACCCTCATCATAACTTTGGAATTTTTGTGTAATGATTCAAGAGACTTTAATATGATATTAGAGCAACTCAAATTTAAATCCTACAATCCAGGAATTTAATGAAGATTTTATATAAAAAATTGATATCACTGTGTGAGATAGGTTTCACCCATGAATAGGGTGCTCAACCGGAGGGGGCATGTCAAAATATAAAATTATAACTCTCAACACTTACCGTAATAACTCTAGAGTTTTGGTCTAATAGTTAGAGGAACTTTAAAAATTGCGATGAACATATGAAATTTACTAAGAGATAAGATAAGAAATGTGTGCCTTCATAAGGGCTTAAAGCGTACATACTATTGGAATTTAAAAAAATTGACTAAGATGGTTTGGTCATATAGAACAATTATCTTCAATTGACCATGCTCAAGATATCAAAGATGCACCAAAGGGCCATCATCGTTTGGGTCACTAGACTTTGTGATTTGTATGTTGATCCAAGGGTTGCATATTTAATGCCATGGACTAGATTCATGAGATATCTCTTGGTGCAAGAGAGTTTGATTGGAATCAATCAAGAAATAAATAATAACACCCGTTCAGAACAACTGCTTGGAATTGGAATTTAATATTAATTTAACAAAGGAGATAATCCTTAATAGAATTGAATGACAGAATATGATTCATTTAGCTGACCCCAAAAATTTTGGTACGTACGACTTTGTTGTTGTTATAATTAGCAAATTGATTTTTGTCTTGACCACTAGAAGTTATCAATAGTTTTTCTAGTTTTATATGGGAACCTAAGCCATTAATTTTATCAGTACATTTAGTACTTACCTAGGAGAAGCTGCAATGAGCACAAGATGACTAAAAAGTTCAGGCCTTCTAACAGAAGCAATGCAACCAACCATGGCAGCCACAGAATGACCCACGTAAACCACACCCTCCATCATCATCTCATCCAACAAAGATATGAGATCATCAGCAAAGTCATTAAGAGATGAATACTTCAATGCGTCAAAGATCTCTATTGAAGGATCAACAGCACTCGAGAAGCTCCAATCAAAGAGAAGAACTCTATTGCTTTGTGACAGGCTAGGGAGCACGTAGTCCCACATTGATTGGCTACCTCCATAGCCATGGGAGAGAACAAGGGTTGTATCACCACTTCCTACTATCCTTGCATTCATGGTGGTAGTTTTTTAGAGAGAGAGAGAGAGAGAGAGAGAGAGAGAGAGAGAAGTAGGTAGAAGTAAAGAAGACTTGAGGCGTATATATACAAAAAGGGTTGGATGTATAACAGTAGTTTTTTGGAGAGAAGATTTCAAGAAATTTATTGACAGCAGAAGATAGATATATACATATTATACATGACAGAAGATGTGAAGTGAAGGAAGAGTGAGAGGTACAGTAAGAGGAATTAAGAGGAAGGATTAGAAGATGAAATAGACGGATATATAGTTTTTTGAATTGATGTGTCACCCCATTCTGAGACGGTTAATTGTTTGCTCTAGTGTAGGATAATGTTGTCGTACCAAAAAAAGATGCTTATGTAATTAATAGATAAAGAGTATCTCAAAATATTTTCTCAGATCCACTCATTCCAAAAGGAAGATGCTCCCATAAGGATGACAAAATTATGGTCAATGATGTAAATGGACTAGAACGATAGTCTAGCAATACTAAGAGTATTTGTTTATTCTGATCATGGTTATGCTCACCTAATCAAAAGGAACAAGGGACTTTTTTTTTGTTTTTTTTGGTGGTGGTGGTGGTGTGGGGGGGGGGGGGGGCGGCTACTTAATGTTTTTTTTATAAGTTATTAGAGATTTACTGCAAAACTCTAAAAGTTATTGGAGGTTTAGTATAGTTTACCCTAAAAATAGTAGAGGCAACTCAATGTGGACTCAAAAAGACAGAACAGGTACGTTTCATGACTTATATTTAAATATTGGAGGTCTTTGGTATGAGAGAGTCTTAATTATATTCTTAGTAAACAAAACATTGATGTATTGATATTAATTAGCGTGTGATCGTGAGGTAACGACTTATTTATATGAGTTGAAGAGTCAATAGATAATAAATGAGGCTAAGTATTTCATTACTAACTTAATCAATGATATTATGCCGGCCTTACATATTACATCTACATTTTAAATGAATGTAATAAGAGAATATTCTGAAATGAGCTTTTAGAGATGCATACGTAGTTCTTCAATTCATTATCTAATTATATGATTGGATTGGACTAGATCAAGCCAAAAAACTACAAATGGAGACAATTTTTTTTTCAAATTAAGTGAGAATATGAAACCAAAAGATTCCATACACAGAGAGAACCATATCTCATCATGTGGTGAAGGCTTGACTCTCAAAGTAAAGACCAAAAGCAACCTTTTCCTACCTTAATTTTCTATGTTCACCCCCTTGCAATTATCCCGTGTGCATGAAAACTATCCTGCCGTCAAAAAACTTATGTTTATCTTATTCTTCCATTATCAATATATAAGTATTTTGACTGTGCTGGCACGGGTGAGTCATGTTGCGCGCAGCGGAAATTTCGGCAGCACTTCGACAGCACAACAAAAGAGTCAGATCGCAATAAGAATTTCCGTCTCACAAAGGAAACAAGAATCTGAAGCGAATATCTCAACAAAGTGAGATATCGGCTCTTCCTCTCATCAGTTCTAGGACTGACCTGTCGAGGGATCCTAAAAGCTATTACAAATCACACAAAAGTGATACAACCAATTTTTACGTGGTTCGGCAAATTGCCTACGTCCACGGGGAGAGGATGGGGAGATTTTACTATATGGAGGAGAAATACAACGGGTTACAACTCACAAAATCACTCAAATATAACCCTAACCAAAGCTCTCAACTCCCTCACAATATCTCCCTCTCAAAGTGCTCAAAACAATGCTAATTCTCTCTCCTGTTCTCTCCTTCAATTGTTCCATATATATAAAAATCCTAAAATCATAAACATACTAGGAATTCTAAACCAAAAGCCAAATCAAATTAGGAATCCTAATAACCTATTACCAAAATAGATTAGAAATCCTAATAACCTCAGGAATCCTAACCAACAATTCTCTACCTCGGCGAAGTGTTCCCAACATTGAGCCGACACCAATATGAGCACCAATATGTCGTCTCTCTAAACTCGGCTGCACCAATGTGGTTGCCTACGTACCCCCTCTCCCAAGGGGATCAAGCCGCCCGTAGTTCATCCAAATGGCCGTCAACGGCGTCAACAATCATGAATGTGCAACAAGTTTCGACAATGATCAAACTTGTAAGTAAAATATTAATGAAGCAAAAAGGGGCAGTCTGATGGCGTAAGTTAGCAGGCGATCTGTGCTTTGCTAACTTGCGCCACTGCTGTGTTTTCATGGTGAGGAAGAAGAAGAACAGTGGTAAGAAGATCTTTAGCATTGGTCTCCGTGCTTCAAATTCCAGTTTGCTCTCTCCTGCGGAGCTCTCTCATTTGAGATCGGATGAAAATGAAGATGATTTCCCTTCTAGTATAATGGGATCCACTGGTCCAAAGGGCGAAAAAAAGAAGAAGACCATGGCGGAAATCCTTGATTCTTGTGGATCTCAAAATGAATCTCAAAAGAATGGAGTTCAGGTGAGAAATCTTAGTAACTCCCCTATCTCTTTAAATGGTGCTGGTAGTTCTTCGAGAGTATCTTGGGCTGATGATCTGGATCTGGAGATTGATTCAATCCCTCTGGATCTAGATCCAAGATTGAAGAGTGTTTCTGATGTTATACCTTTGAGTTCAAATTTAAGCAAGGATAATAGTACTGTTCCATTGATTACTGTTGAAAATCAGGAACATGTTATTAATGTTGATTCTGAAAGTTCAAAGGGTAAGACAGATGAAATCCCTGCTGTGACTCCAAAGCCTACAAATAAAAGCTGGGTGAGTTTCTTTGCTGATAACAGGAAATTAGGGAGTGGTCTGGATCTGAGCTTCATTCCGTCTTGTTCTAAAGATGTAGTAACTTTTAATGAAGAAGAATGGGTTGAGGGTGCATCTATTTGGGAATTTTCCCTTGTGGGTCAAGTGTTGGGTCTGAATGTTAAATATAAAGCTATGGAAAATTTTGTAAACAGAGTTTGGGCACCTTTGGCTAACCCTGATATAAGTCTCCTTAAAGCTGGTGTATTTCTCTACAAATTCAAGAATAAGGAGGAAATGAATGATATCCTTTTAAATGGTCCATGGTTTTTTGGATCAAGACCTATCTCCTTGAAACCTTGGTCAATTATTGAAGGGTTTGAAAAGCTTAATGAGTGTAAATATCCCATGTGGATTCAGCTCCCTGCTCTGAGGTTAAATCTTTGGAATACTAAGGGGATTAGTAAGATAGCAAGTGCCATTGGACGTCCTATTGCAACAGATAAACTCACTGCCAACAGGCAGAGACTGGCATATGCTAGGGTTTTAATTGAAGTTGATTTGCCCTCCACACTACCTGACTCTATTTCAATTCAAGGTCCTGATGGTTTACAATATGCTCAGAGAGTAATATATGAATTCAAACCAAGATGGTGTGAATATTGTAAGAATGTTGGACATGACACTAAATTTTGCAAAAGACATCCTGCAGTACAGATGTGGATTCCTAAACAAAAAGTTGTAATTAATCCAGATGGTCAAGCTAATATTCCTCTGGGAAATTCTAAAGATATGGATTCTGGAAATATGGGAAGTGGTGAGACTCCTGATTCAGCTCCAATTTCTGCAACAGATGGCTTGGTCCATAACAGTGTGCATGTTGTGCAGGTCCAGACTCCTGTTCTTTTGAGAAATAAGGGCAAGGATCCTATTCAAAGTGAAGTGCATGTTACACATACCAAATCCCCTGATCCTGAGAAAATTGGTGACAAGGACCCTAACCAAAGACCTTGGATTCAAGTTCAGGGGAGCAAAAACAAAGGACCAGCAAACTTTTTTTCTCCTTTATTGAATTTGACTAGAGAACTGGATCCCTCTAATGTTGACAGAGGGGGTCTATCAAGATGAATCTCTCCTTTTGGAATGTTAGGGGATTAAATAAATCCCCTAAACAACATTTAGTTAAGCAACACATACACCAATATCATGTTTCTTTTGTTGCTCTGCTGGAAACAAAAATTAAGGAAGTGAATCTGCCTGTAATTGTTAAAAAAATTGCAGCTAACTGGAGATGGTTCTCAAATGCAAATAATACAAGCACAGCTAGGATTTTGATGCTATGGGATCCTAATATTTTGGATTTACAAATTTCTGGCTACTCAGGCCAACATATCACTTGCAAAGTTAGTTCTACTGATGGTAGACTGAACTGTTATATTTCTTCAATTTATGGTTTTAATCATATGGGTATGAGAAAAGAGCTTTGGTCAGATTTGAGCCAGATCCATCAAGTGATTGGTAACTCTCCTTGGCTCCTTAGTGGAGATTTCAATGCAGTGCTGGGAAATGAAGAAAAATTAGGTGGTGTTATGCTTTCAGATGCTGATATTTTGGATTTCAGATCTTTCACTGAGTTTTGTCAGCTCTCTCACTTAAAAACTTTGGGATGTTTCTACACTTGGAACAATAAACAGGACTCTGCCACTAGAGTCTGGAGCAGATTGGATAGATCTCTTGTTAATGACTCTTGGATCCAGATTTTCAATTCCAGTCATGCTGAATATTTACTCCCCAGCTTCTCAGATCATTCTCCAGGTCTTATATCGATATATGATGAAGAAACCAGAGGTAAAAAGCCATTTAAGTTCTATAAAATGTGGATTAACCATTCCAGTTTCCTTCCTACTGTCTCTGCAGTCTGGCAATCTCACATTGGAGGGTATAAAATGTTCTCTGTGTATTCAAAGCTGAAGCTTTTGAAAGGTGCTTTAAAGAACTTTAATCAGGTTCACTTCTACAATATCTGTGATCAGGTAAACAAAGCTAGACTGGAGGTAGAGGATATTCAAAAAAAGCTTCAAACTGATCCCCTCAACCCAGTCCTTATCAATCAAGAGAAGTATAGTATTTCCTCCTATAACAAGCTCTTGAATTGTGAATTATCTTTCTTCAAACAAAAAGCTAAAATTGCTTGGAGCTTACAAGGGGATAGGTCCACCAGCTATTTTCACTCTATCATCAAATCAAATAGGCACCACAATAGAATTTTGGTTCTATATAAAAGCTCAGGTGAAAGGATTACTGAGCCTGAAGATGTTGCAAATGAATTAACATCTTTCTTCAAGAATCTAATGGGTACTGCAGTTGTAACAACAAATCCAGACATTAACATCATTAAGAATGGATATTGTCTGACTGATGTTCAAGCAAGTTACTTAGCTGCTCCTGTTTCTAAAGATGAGATAAGAAAAGCAGTCTTCTCCTTGTCTGATAATAAAAGTCCAGGCCCTGATGGCTTCAGTGCTTCTTTCTATAAGTCTACTTGGAATATTATTGGAAAGGAGGTTACAAATGCCATTGAAGAGTTTTTCACATCTGGAAAGCTTTTGGGTGCAATTAATTCTACATCAATCACCCTAATACCCAAGGTAAACTGTCCTAAATCCCCTGCAGATTTCAGACCAATTTCTTGTTGCAATTGTATCTACAAGTTTATTTCAAAGATTATTGCAAACAGAATCAAATCTGTTCTTGGTTGTCTCATAAATGAAGCTCAGTGTGCTTTTGTTAAAGGTAGACAGATCTCTAACAATATTTTGCTAGCACATGAGCTTGTCAAGAATTATGGTAGGAAGTCTATTTCTCCAAGGATTATGCTGAACATTGACATCAAAAAAGCTTTCGATACTATCAGTTGGAGTTTCTTGGAAGAAATGTTGATTGGACTTGGTTTTCCCAAAATGATGATAACATGGATCATGGCATGTATAACTTCTCCAAGGTACTCTATTTCTCTGAATGGTACACTCTATGGATACTTTAAAGGGGAAAGAGGTCTAAGGCAAGGGGACCCCCTCTCACCCTACTTGTTTATACTTGGTATGGAGTATCTTTCAAGGAGCCTTGACAAATTAAAGCAAGACAGTTTATACAAGTATCATCCAAAATGTGGAAAACTAAAAATTTCACATTTGATCTTTGCCGATGACTTATTATTATTCAGCAGGGGGGACATGAGCTCTGTTATGAGACTGCAGCAATGTTTATCTAATTTCAGTGTCATCTCTGGCCTTGAAGCAAATCAAAGCAAATGTTCAATCTATTTTGGAGGGGTGGAAGAGTCTGTCAAAGCTTCAATTCTGAATTACTTGGGGTTTCCTGAAGGTACCTTACCCATAAGATACTTAGGAGTTCCACTCATATGCAAAAGACTTTCTTATGTTGATTGTTCCCCTCTTCTCAATAAAATTTCAAATCAATTTCAAAATTGGTGGAATCATAGAAAGCTGTCTTATGCGGGAAGATTGCAAATTATTAAGAGTGTTATTCTAGGCACTCAAGTGTTCTGGACCTCATGCTATGTGTTACCAGTCAAGGTGTTAAAAAGAATTGATGAGCTTTGTAGAAACTTCCTATGGGGCAGAACAGATCAAGTGCTTAGACCTCCGTTGGTTTCTTGGGACAAAGTTTGCACTGATAAAACATTTGGTGGTTTAGGAATATTTTCTGCAATCACTTGGAACATGGCTGCAGTTCTGAAAACCCTATGGTCTATTCATGAAAACAAAGAGTCTATGTGGATTAAATGGGTGCATGGTAACTATATTAAAAATGGAGATGTGTGGAATGTTCAAAGCAAGAGGAATGATTCCTGGCTATGGAGACAGATACTTAAAACCAGGAATAAAGCCATCACAGCTTGTGGAGGTATTGATAATTTGATGAGAATGATCAGCTCCTGTAACATGAACTCCAAAATACATATTTCAGGCTTGTATAATGCTCTATCTCCAGTTTCTATTAAAGTCCTCTGGTATGATACAGTATGGGAGAACTGGAATTATCCTAAACACAATTTTGTGTTCTGGTTGGCAATTCAAAATAAGCTTCTTACTCAAGACAAACTTCATAGCAGAGGTATTATTCCATCAAATTGCTGCAGCTTATGTTCAGGTACCAGTTTGGAAAATAGGAATCACCTTTTCTTCTCCTGTTCTTTCTCTCAAGAAGTTTGGAATGGGATTACAAGCTGGCTTAATTTCAAATGGAGAACTTGTGAATGGAATTTGCTTATCAACTGGTATTGCAACAGATTGAAAGGGAGGGGTTTCAAAAAAAGATTCAAAAGAATGGCTTTGTCCACCTCAATCTATTGTATTTGGAAAGAAAGAAATGAGAGAATTTTCAAGCTGAAGTGTAGAGATCCAGAGGCTCTGATCAAAGAAATCAAGGTGGAGCTGTTAACTATTTCTCTAAACAATCCAAACGCTCCTGACCTCAAAGACTGGCTGATTTCAGCATATTGACAGTTTGCTACAGGTTTCGGTTTTCTGATTTTATTATGTAAATAGATATCTCAATTGAGAAAAGTGATGTACATAAATGTTACAATTGGTTTTAATGAATACAAAATTTTCATTGACCAAAAAAAAAAATGATCAAACTTGTTGCTCGGAACCACCTTAGTGAGCATATCCGCCGGATTATCCTTTGTGTGGACTTTCACAATCTCCACATCGTCATCTTCAAGAACATCCCGAACGAAGTGATAACGAACGTCAATATGCTTCGTCCTCGCATGAAAAACCTGATTATTCGCCAAATAGATAGCACTCATGCTATCACAATGAATAGTGACGGATCTCTGCGATATACCAAGTTCCTCCAAAAGTCCTCGAAGCCAAATAGCCTCCTTCACAGCCTTCGTAACTGCCATATACTCTGCCTCCGTCGTAGACAAAGCCACCGTCGACTGTAAGGTGCATCTCCAACACACCGGCGCACGGGTCAAAGTGAACACATACCCCGTCGTAGAACGGCGCTTATCCAAATCCCCGGCATAATCCGAATCAACATAGCCAATGCATAGCTACCCACCTTTAGTGTCCCGCTCATAAACCAAACCAACATTGAGCGTACCTCGAATGTACCTCAAAATCTATTTCACAGCGTCCCAATGACCCACTCCTGGATCGTGCATGTATCTCGACACCATGCTCACCGCCTGTGACAAATCCGGTCTCGTACATACCATTGCATACATCAAGCTTCCAACCGCACTCGCATATAGAATCTTCAACTGACTTCGATGAAAGACCAGCTGAAAGCTTCAAATGGGCTCCCAATGATACACTAACTGGCTTCGTATCCATATTAACATGGAATCGCTGTAGAACCTTCTTCAAATAAGCCACCTGTGTCAAACAAATTCTGCCCTTCTTCTTGTCTCTGCCGATCTCCATCCCTAGAATGCGCTTCGCCTCACCCAAGTCCTTCATCTCAAACTCATTTGAAAGCTGAACTTTCAACTCATCTATAGCTAACCTGGAAGTAGAGGCAACCAACATGTCATCGACATAGAGCAATAAATAAATGTACGCACCTCCTTTTAACTTGCAAAAATATACGCAAGGATCAAACTGGCTCCGAGTATACGAATGACCAATCATAAAACCATCGAATCGCCTATACCACTGTCGAGGAGACTGCTTCAAACCATATAGCGATTTCTTTAGTTTGCAAACTAATTTTTCCTTCCCTGCAGCTCGGAATCCCAATGGCTGAGTCATATATATTTCTTCATCAAGATCACCATGAAGAAATGCCGTTTTTACATCCAACTGATCTAACTCCAAATCATACTGTGCCACCAAAGCTAGCAGAATCCGAATCGAAGAGTGCTTCACCACCGGAGAGAAAACCTCATTATAGTCAATACATTCCTCTTGTGCATAGCCCTTCGCAACCAACCTAGCCTTGAATCTCAATGGAGTGCCTTCAATGCCCTCCTTCTTCGTGTATACCCACTTGCAACCAATTGCCTTCCGTCCTTTTGGAAACTCAACAAGGTCCCATGTGTAGGCTGTCTAAAAATCACAATAGATAGTTGATCTCCCATCAAACACTAATGATGGAAGTTACAATCTGACGACTTCCAGAAGGCTATAATTTGAGGATTTTCACGAAGAATGTTACAATCTGACGACCTTCACAACAACTAATGAAAGCCCTAATTCAACATCCTTCACAATCAACATCGGGAGTTACAATCTGACGACTCTAATATTTTTAAGAAGCTAAGACGAAGATTACAAGATGACGATCTGTGCAAAGCTCTAGCAAAAGAGACTACAAATTAGCGGTCTCTTCATATTAAAATGCAGATATCTCTCAAACCGTAAGGAATTTGGCAAAACTGATGGAGCAAACCAAACCCTATGGGGTAGGTTTGGTCGGCTCCGTCTCGTCAAGATAGCCGATTTTCATATATAATTCGTCCAATTCTGACTTACGGTTTGAAAGTTATGACCTGTTCTTCGCAGCAAGTTATGTTCTGAAGTCCGTCTGCAAGACTGGACTTCGTCAGAACATCGGACTTAGCCTAAAGCTCGCCGAGCCCACCTAAGGCTCACCTCTGCATCCAAAACTCAAAACGCAGAGGTCATAGCTGCGTTCCAAACTCGAAACGCAGAGGTCGTGGCTGCGTTCCAAACTCGAAACACAGAGGTCGTGGCTATATTCCGGAGTCAAAACGCAGAGTTCATCTCTGTGTTCCAACTCTACGTCTCAGGTCCAAAATGCAGAGTTCATCTCTGTGTTCCAACTCTGCGTCTCAGGTCCAAAACGCAGAATTCATCTCTGTGTTCTAACTCTGCGTCTCAGGTCCAAAACGCAGAGTTCATCTCTGCGTCCCAACTCTGTGTTTCAGATTTATAACGCATAGCGGCCTGTGCGTTCAGCCACCCAAAATAGGCCCAACTCTGTGTTTTTAGTCTAAAATGCAGAGTTCGGGCCCAGAACACCATTTTCGGTGTTTGACTCGTTCAAACACGAACCGAACAGTTCCAGGAACCGTTTTTCCCCCAAGATTTGAGGAATTTCCGCCCCACTTAGGAGTGGATTAAGGGGGCAGTTACCACCCTTAATCCCATATAAATACGAGAAACTCAATTGAGTTAAGGGATCAGATTTTGTCTCATCAATGGAGGGAGATTCGATCAAGGACTGGCTGGGTTGATCGGGGAGGCTGACTTTTTGGATCTGAAGCTTGGCAGCAAAGAAGATCCTTCATCCTTCGGCTGGGATTTTGGAGATCGGCAACAGGAGCTTCTTCATCCTTGGCTTTAAACCGATTTCGGTTAAATCAACTCTTTCATAGAGTTTCAAACTCGTTCAGAGTTATCAACTCGATCAGAGTTCAAAACTTGCTCTGCAAGTTCTTTTAAAACTCGCTCTGAGTTATTAACTCGTTAAGAGTTATTTTCAAACTTACCACGCAAGTTCTCCATAACGTCAAATCGTGAGGAGGTGATATCGTTCCAGTGAATCAAGACGTGCGGATCGTCAACGGAGAGCAAATTCGACGCAAGCATTCGAAGGAGGCACTCCATCGCCACCGTGAAGAACCCAGTTTTAAACAAAGGGGAGAATCAAACTCGTTCTTCTATCTTTTGTAATCGGAATCCAAATTGTAATCGATTTTGAGAGAATACAAATCAAAATTTCTTTCATTTCTTTTACATCGAATTTTTCCACAAACACCATGTATCGTTCTTATGAAGAGATTTCATCTCCTCCTGCATAGCCACCTGCCACGAATCAGCCTCCGAACTCTGCTCGGCTTCTCTGAATGTAGTAGGCACCATCTCATCGATACTCTCCACCGGAAGTGCATACGCAACTGTATCGGCATATCGTGCTGGCAACTGTATGTTTCTCCTCTGTCTCCGAACCGCAATCGAATCCTGGACCTGAGCCGTCGGTCCCTGATCCTGCACATCAGTACTCGTATCCTCCGTGTCACCGTCGTGCTTGCCTGGCATCACCTCAGTCGGTACTCTAATGGATACTGTACTATCTGGATAATGTGGAGCTGCATCGATCTCCACCACCTGTGATATCTCCTCCATCGGGTCGCTATCCACCTGATGAGAGCTGGGAAGCTTCAAGATAGAAGCCTCATCAAACGTGACGTCCCTACTCAGCACAATCTTCTTATCAAGTGGATCCCAAAGCTTGTATCCATTAACACCACATTTGAATCCTACAAATATGGCCTTCCTAGCTCGAGGTTCCAATTTATCAGTTCTAACATGATAATATGCAGGGCACTCAAATACCTTGAGCTGGTCATAATCATGTGCTGGCTTTCCCGACCACATCTCCATAGGGGTTTTCCCCTCAATCACAGATGAAAGCAGCCTATTAATGAGGTGGCTCGCATATGTAAGTACCTCAGCCCAAAAGATCTTCTCCAAACCACTCTGCGACAATAAGCATCGGATCTTCTCCAGTAAAGACCGATTTAATCTCTCTGCTACCCCATTCTGCTGCGGTGTATGACTAACCGTGAAGTGTCTCTCTATGCCCTCGTCTCGACATAGCTGCAGAAAGGGGTCAGAAGTATACTCACCACCGTTGTCGGATCGCAACGTCTTGATCTTTCTCCCAGTCTACAGTTCCAATCTCTTCTTCCACTCCATAAACAAATCTAGGACTTCACTCTTCTTCGTCATGGTGTACACCTAACAATGTCTAGAATAGTCATCAACGAACGTGACGAACCAATGTCGACCACCAAGTGATGCGGTCTTTGTGGGACCCCAAACATCTGTGTGCACGTAGTCCAGGATGCCCCTTGTCTGATGAATGGCAGTCCCGAACTTTACCTTCGTCTTCTTGCCAAGAACACAATGCTCACAGAACTCAATCTTCCCATTCTTGGCTCCCTTCAATAGCCCCTGCTTGCACAATGCCTGCAGTGACTTTTCACCTGTGTGCCCCATGCCAAAGTCTGCTCATGTCCACTTCTGAAATAGCTGAAGCAACCTGGCCAATCTCGGTGCTTCCCTTCAGATAATATAAATTCCGATTGCGGACTCCCTTCATCACCATCAATGATCCCTTAGTAACCTTCGCTACAGCGTTTTCGAAAGTCACCTTGAATCCCTTTGCCTCCAAAGCTCCAACTGAGATAAAATTTTTCTTCAGTTGAGGAACAAATCTCACCTCCTTCAACTCACGGACTACTCCATCGTGCATCCTAATCCGCACGGTACCTATTCCACAAACGCCACAGGATTGATCATTTCCCATGACAACAACGCCCCCGTCGACTTTCTCAAAAGATGCAAACCAGTCTCGCCTAGGGGTCACATGAAAAGTAACGTCGGAATCAAGCATCCAATCTGATGCATCCACATGGTTCACCTCCGGAGTAATCAGTAGAGAAAAGTATGAATCATCGGAATCATCGCCTTTTGCAATATTCACCTCATTGGCCTTCGGGCCCTTTTTCTTGCCATTCTCTTTCTCCTTGAGCTTCGGACAGTCTCTCTTCCAATGTCCCTGCTCCTTGCAGAATGCACATTGGTTCTTTGCTAATTGGTGGCGGCCTCTATACTTTGACCTTCCTCTATTACCACCTTTCAGATATGGGCTTCTACCTCTCGTCGACAAGGCCTCGCCTGAAGTGCTAGCACGGGAAGTCTCCTTGTCCTTCCTCCTCAAATTGTAATTGGTCAATGCGTTAGTCACTTCACTATAGCTGATAGAAGATCTCCCATTTAACAAAGTGAGCACGAAGGTATCATACTCCTCATCTGGTAAGGAGCCCAACAAAATAATTGCCTTGTACTCATCCGATATCTTCTCATCAACACTCGCCAAGTCCGACAACAACTTAGTGTAGTTGTTCACATGAGCCGCTAGCGAGGTGCCTCTGGACATCTGAAATCTGAAGAGTCTTCGTAGCAAGTGCAACCTATTCTCAACACTCTTTGTGAGATACTTGTTGTTGAGAATTTCCCACATCTTCATTACAGACGTCACCCCAATCACATCATATTTCAGTTCCTGTTCCAAACAGGACCTGATCACCCCACATGCATTCCTATTCATCTTATCCCATATCGCCTCATCATATTTAGGTGGCCTCTCATGGACCATGATGGTTTCTTCCAAATTCTGAGCATTGAGCGCATCCTGTACGTCGCTCATCCAAAGTTGATTTTACCATCATACTTCACCATACTAATCTTAGTGTTCTGAAAACCAACTTGTATTGTACTCGCCATTGACTTGCTGCTTTCACCTTCTTCTCCCATTGTGAACTAACTCCAAATTGTAGAGAAAGAACAAATTTGATAAAAATTAGGAACCACCCAACTGAACCCTAGATCGGATTCCAAATAGATCTTCTGTCCACACGAGGAAAGCGAAATCTCCAACCGCAACTCCTAATGCTATCTCCACCGAAGCCGAGAACTCCAAGAACTAAGCTTCACACAAGAATCTTCCTCCACTAAAAAAGCCTAGATCTGAAATCTGGGCTCTGATACCACTTGTTGCGCGCAACGAAAATTTCGGCAGCACTTCGACAGCACAACAAGAGAGTCAGATCGCAATAAGAATTCCCGTCTCACAAAGGAAACAAGAATCTGAAGCGAATATCTCAACAAAGTGAGATATCGGCTCTTCCTCTCATCAGTTCTAGGACTGACCTGTCGAGGGACCCTAAAAGCTATTACAAATCACACAAAAATGATACAACCAATTTTTACGTGGTTCGGCAAATTGCCTACATCCACGGGGAGAGGATGGGGAGATTTTACTATATAGAGGAGAAATACAACGTGTTACAACTCACAAAATCTCTCAAATATAACCTTAACAAAAGCTCTTAACTCCCTCATAATATCTCCCTCTCAAAGTGCTCAAAACAATGCTAATTCTCTCTCCTGTTTGTAGGCGTATAAAACTGCCTATAGGTCCCGTGACACAGCTTGACGACGCCGATTCGACAGAACGAACCATCGGGCGACGTATCCAAACAAGACCGTTAGCTCGCCAACGCCGAAGCCAAGCCATACGCAACGGAGCAGGTTAACGAGGCGACGAAGCCAACAAATCGCACCCAAG